>RJWH01003949.1:0-127189 GCA_004363575.1 Solenodon paradoxus
ACCAGTCAGCTGCTAGTGTTCATACTTCCTGATCCTGTCTTCTGAGTGACCAGTCAGCTGCTAGCATTCACACTTCCTGATCCTGTTGTGTGACCAGTCAGCTGCTAGTGTTCATACTTCCTGATCCTGTCTTCTGAGTGACCAGTCAGCTGCTAGTGTTCACACTTCCTGATCCTGTTCTGTGTGACCAGTCAGCTGCTAGTGTTTACACTTCCTGATCCTGTTCTATGTGACCAATCAGCTGCTAGTGTTCATACTTCCTGATTCTGTCTTCTGAGTGACCAGTCAGCTGCTAGTGTTCACACTTCCTGATCCTGTTCTGTGTGACCAGTCAGCTGCTAGTGTTTACACTTCCTGATCCTGTTCTATGTGACCAGTCAGCTGCTAGTGTTCACATGTCCTGATCCTGTCTTCTGTGTGACCAGTCAGCTGCTAATCTCCTCCAGGGACTTTTTAGAAATTTCTGATACTGTCAGATGTTTCTTAACGACACTTCTGTGAACGATAAACCACACACACGAGAGCGATGCTCACAGGCGACGCCCCACAACCTAGGTGTGTAGTAGGCTCTGCCATCTAGGTTTGTGTTATTATACTCTCTGATGCTCACGCAATGACAAAACCACCTGGAGATGCTTTCTCAGAACATAACCCTCTCATTAAATGACACACGACTCTATTACAGTTTTCGGGTCCAAGATTTCCATTATTTTTAATATGTTCCAAACCTCTTCTGAAATGTCTCATCTTTTCTTCCATTATATTAACCTTTTCCTATAAAATCTTTAATATATTTATTAAGCTACTTAAAAGATCTTGTCTGAAAATTCCAACATTTGATCATATATGGTCTGTTTCTCTTGGCTGTGGGCCACATCCTGTGGCTTCTTCAGAACAGAAAAATATATTTTTTTCTCTTGATTGGTAACATCCTTTCCTCAATTAAACAAGTGGGATGAGGAACCTCTCAGTCAAAGCCAATAAGAAACTAAGCTGGTTGGAAGCAGAAATGAAGCTGCAATTCTTATAGAAGGGTCTCAGATTCAAGTACCAGAATCCTAAGAAAATACGTCTTTGATTTTCTAATCGTCGCACCCTCCCCTCTGCCCTGCCCATTTTCCCAGACCTTCATGACTGCAAGGCTGGGAAACAGTAACTACAAGACTCTAAAAGAACAAGTTTTGCAACTATAAAATGACATCATCCTAAGTTCTTCTACTTTTCAGTCTCCCCCCAGCCTCTGGTTGCTCATCAGAATATCATTGAACAGAATGCTTGGTGGAAAGCACTCGCTTGAGATCTCCTCTACACTAAGTTCAATAGTGCTCAGGCCTTCTCATAGCCCATAGGTTCATCATAAGTGTGGCTGGCTCCTTCTCCTTTTCTGGAAGGCCCACTCTTTCATCTATCCTACCCCCAACTTCAACAGCTGGCATCCAGGATGATCACTTGCTTACATAGGAAGAGTTTATGCCTCGATGCTTTTGTAGTTACAGATATTTGATGGTTTAAAAGAAAATTCTAATTCTTCTTTGGGTTATCCAGGAGTTTCTTTCTGTTTCAGCAGGAAGGAAAATCTTTTTCATGTCCTTCTAGACTTTATTCAGAAGCTGAACAATGATTAGTAAGTTCTTTGACAATATAAAATCCTCTGCAAAGGTTCAAACATCAATTCCCTAGAGTCGAAAGCTTCAGCTTATAAAATACAAAATGCTTTTTACCAGACAACGCTTGTCCAAGGAAGATTACCTCCTCATGTCCAGTGTGTATTCTCTTGTCCCTTAGGCAATTGTGTTTTATTATTTTTCCTCTCTGACCTATATTAATTTATTTCCTGCCTAGCCTCCCCCGCAAAGAAAAAGAATAGGCACACCCTGGGGGAGTAGTGGTTGGGTGCCTGCCACAGACATCCCAGGTCCCGGGTTAGAGTCCCAGGATGAGCACACCCAAAATGAACATCTTACCACAACAAATGGGTATTTCTTCCTCCCCTCTTTTCCTGCCTGCCTGTCACTGCTCTCCTTCATTCCTTCCCATACCTTTCCTTAAAAAAGAAAAGAAAAAGAGCCATTTCATAAGTAATAGCAGCCACCATTTACTGAGCACTTACTATGAACCAGCCTCCACATTAAAGGATTTATAGCTAGCACTTCATTTAACCCTCACCAAAATCCTGAGGGGTAACTATTATCACTATGATGTAAATGAGGATTTACAAAAATTAACTTTACCCCAAGTCACAGAAGGAATTCAGGACCTATGCATTCCAAGTCCAGCTGTTAGTTATCACATAATATATGCCCAGTTTGCACCCAGTTGAGTATTTTTCCTTTCCTGGAAGTGTTGGGACACAAAAAGTCGGAGTGTGATGAGGCAGATTTCAGTGACTCCACCCAGGTTCCCCAGGAAGACAGCTTCATAAATTAATAACACAACTTTACCTCTCTCTCTCTTTCCCTTCTCTTTCCCACTGCTTTGGATCAATCCTGGTTATGGCTCAAGGATCAGCCTACACAGATCACCTTCCTCTCTGATAGCTTAACACCACAGTTTTAGACATAACTTAGACTCAGCTTCTCTGCTTCTCTACCTCAATCCAAAATTGACTGCCTTTTCAGGTGTTTCAGTTAATTTTCATGACGTTTCCTTTGGTAGAGATTTATCTACATTCATAAGAGAAATAAAAAACAAAAACAAGACAAATCTACTCTCACCTGGATTACTTTCCTAACCTTCTTCTATGCCCTAGAACCTTCAGAGCCCCAAAGGTAGGGATCGTGACAATGCCAGCTAGAGGTATCATACCTGGGTAGTGCTCAGGCCTTCTCATTATTCATCTCATGTGGTGACTAAGTCCCTCTGCCTTCAGGCCATGTTAACTCTGCTCTGGACACCACCAGAGTGGTTCCTCTTAAGAATTCAACTTTCCAGTTTGAGAGCTTTGAGTGGAGCTCTTGATTTTGACTTTGGTCAGCCGTGCCTCTCCGTGTCAGCACATAGATGGCAGTCCCTGAACACCACTCCCCACCAAGGAACCAGGGTTGGTGGAGAAATGGCTCCCAGAATCCAAACATGCACAATCCAGGTGAACTTGAAACTTTTCTGGAGGGAAGGTGGAAATAAACAAGGAATTGCTCAAAGAATAACACGGTGGAGCTAGTTTGAAGGGTCTCGAACTCACCAATTCGGGGGCAATTCAAACACCAATAAGAAAAACAACAACATTATAAAACATCACAAAACAAGACAGGGCTTTTGGGGTCCCCTCAGCAGACAGGATCTGGGGCGACTCAACTTCCCCCGTTACCCGACAGATGGCCCTGGTCTATTAAAAGCTGGAAGCAATGGATGGTTGTAAACATGAAAATAAGTGGCACCGTCTCATTTAAAAATACGAGTAGGCTACCATACATGAGTCCAGGGCACACAACAAAAGAGAAAAAAGGCCGAAGTGGGAAAAGGATCATTGATGAATTCAGGAGCTGGGTAGATGAATGGACTATTCTTTCAAAAATCATAGTTCTGAAATTTTTCACAATAGAAATTTGGGGAAAGAAAGAAACAATCCTGTTCCTAGTCTGAATATTCTTCTGAGTTTACTAAACCAATATTTGGGGGCCAGGAAGACGTGAAAAAGTCCTCTCCTGCGATCAGAGACCTCGGGCCCTTTTCCTGTTATTATAGTGAACACAACCTGGTCAATCTGAATGAAGTGACCACATAACGGATTTGATGACTTTTATGAGTTAATAGTAATTATGAGATTATCCTGCACAGTGAATAAAAGGGGGTCCGCCATCTGTTCATATGCTCTATTACTCAAATATGAAATAGCCTGATCACTTCTGGCCTTTTCCTGTCACTTCTTCCTTCTAAGGTTATATATGACACTCAGAAAAAAATGTCATAACTGTACTTAGGCTACTGGTCAGAGTCCCTTTCTTTCCGAATTAAAAGGTCTGAAAGGATCACTTGGGCGCCATCTACTGGGAAAATGCTTGCACTGCCAGCGGCTCCAGCACTCAGCCCCTGTCAGGAACAAGCCACCCAAGTATTCCGCAACCCACTAACAGAGGCAGGCAGCACCGGGCCCAGCACTGGGCAGACGCTCAACAAATAATGAAATGAATTACCTCCTATGAGTTGCCTTCACATTTGTCTAGTGCCAATACAAATTGTAGTTGATCAGAACCTAGTAACATCATATTAATGTCTTCTTATGGTCAAGCCCTGTTTCCGTAGATGGACTGTAAACTTACTAAGACCCATTATTTTCCCTGGTGACCAACCACATGGCACGCTCCATAAAGCCTGGTGGGTATTGCCAGATAATGCACACTGCGTGGAATGAGGATTTCACAACAAGCATATCTGAACCAACACAGAATGAAATAAGAACTGACCATTATTTTATTTGCTTCACAGCATTGACCATACTCCAATCTTCCTTCCTCCCTCCCTCCCTCCCTGCCTCACTCCCTCCCTTCCTTCCACCCTTCCCTCTTTTTGTTTTTGTGTCTCCTCTCTAGATGGCAAACTCCAAAATGGCAGGGACCACATCTGCCTTTCTCATCACTGTACATCCTGTGCCCAGGAGCATCCCAGCATGGCTCAACCTCATCTCTATCTAGAAAGAGTGGCAAAAGAGAGGGGAGGGCAGGGGAGGGCTGGGGAGGGGAGGGGAGGAAGGGAAGTGGAGGGGAGCAAAGCAGAGCTGTCAAACGAAGACTAGGTTAAACGCTCCAGTGAATCCATCTAGAATACAATCTACCAAGTACTAAATTAATTTTCCCAGATACCACCTAAAATCCTTCAGACTCTCAAATCTGTTGCTGAGACTAACTACTTCCAAAAGTATTTGCATTCTGGATCATTTAGCTCCCAGGTTCACCCTGAAGTGCTAACACACTCTTCCTGGAGGACTAGTTGAATTCCTCAGCTGCAGACCACAGACCTCATCTGGACTCTTGAAACTCGAAGGCAGCAAAGAATACCCATAACACCCTCACTTTCATCTCTGCAAAGTGGGAGTCAAATTGCTCAGGTGTGACAGCTTCTGATTCAAGCAAGCAGTCTGTAAGACAGGTTTAATGAAATAATGATTATTTGTAAATTGCTCCAGATCCAGGCTCTCAGAGGAATGTTCACACTGGGCCCTACAGCGGGGGAGCTTTAAACCGCAGGACCGTTAGCTTTCCATCCCTTTTTCAAAGGGTTATTGAAACTCAGAGGGGAACTTCTGAGTAATGAGTAAGTAATTCTTAGAGATCAAATAGAACCCAGGAAGAATTCCTTTCCTGGGACAAGCTGCATGCTGACAACTGATGTGTGTTCTGGGAATTTTACTCAAAATTCAGTCTATTTACCAAGACAGAATCATACTTAAAAAGCACAACAGAATTAGCATTTGCAAAGCCCCCGTTCACTGTTTGCAGGCCAATGCTAACATACAACAGCTTCTGGAATGGACACAAAGGCATGCTGTGTGCAGAACGCCTTGGCTCCATTCGGGAGAAAAGGGAAGATTTAAGAGGATATAAGCCTCCTGTGGTCAATTCTAAACAGATGTCCACAATCCACACCCAGAAGAAGAAGCACAGCTTTGTCTTTGCCAGTCTCACCTAGAAAGGCCTCTGCTGCAAGCTCTGCAGAACTGAGATCGCAGCAAGTCAAATCGTAGTCTCCTGCCGGTGGGCAGGGAACACCGCGCGCTGGAGACAGGCACGCTCAGGGTCTACTCACGCATACAGTCGCCTCCATACCAGCCAGCTCGGCACTCTGCACAGTAGACCCCCTTCACATAGAAGTCGTCCAGGGTGCCCCCCCACGAGCCATTCCGGCAGCTCTTGCAGTTTTCAAAGATGGTACAGCCTGAAACATTTCCAAGAAGAAGAGTGTTAGATTAAGCGCTTGCAGGCTCCCACTGGCTGCATGTGGGTGCGCCTTCTCAGGACCTTGTCTCCACTCTGAGCGTCTGGACCTAAAATGGCATGGAAGCCCTTAGGGGCGAAGATGCTCATTCCCATGAAGACACTAGAGTCGCCAGAATTCAGACGGGGCGTTTCGAGGGTGGTCAGAGTCATTTTCCTAGCTGTGGCTGATGTTTTAAAGTAATGTGAAATAGAATTGAAGTAGTAAATAGAAGAATCCATTGATACAGTGTATTTTTTTTTCTTTTTGCCTGTTTATTGTGAAGTGTTTCAAAAGCTCAGACAAGCAAAAAAAATTAAATTAAAAACACCTAAAATCCCATCACCAAGAGAAAACTATTAGGAACACTCTTCCTCTGTGTGTGTGTGTAAAATTTTTAATTAGGCTTTACAAAATGCTAAACATATTGTTTCTGCAAGCTTTTCACTTAATTACAAATAGTAAATATCTTCCAACTCCAGTACATATTCTTCTATGTCATAAACTTCTATAACTAACACACGCCCTTGCAAGGAACCTTCATGCCTAGCAATGGGCTCTCTTTGGAAGGTGTCAGGCTTCCCCTCCCTCGGTAAGTCATACCAGAGAGGACTGAGCCGTGCACAGGCAAAGGTCACCTTTAAATCACGATCTCTTGAGGGGTGGAGAATAGTGAAGAAAAAGTATGGCTCAGTCCACGCTACTTGTTTACATGGAGACCTGAATTCTGTTTCTGCCATTGTGCAGCTTGTGTGTCATTGAGCAAATGACTCCCTGTGAGCCAGTATCTTCATCCGCATAACCGGGGTGGAAAACTGCATGTACCATATAGGGTTGTTTTGAATATTAAACAAACACATGTTAAAGGTCTAACATATGAACTACTACTATTGTTTTGCTTTCCCATCCCTTCCCTTGACTCATCCCTATCACAGACCACATTCCATTTTTACTGCCTATTATGTCTTCCTGTAATGAAGTCAGGGGCTGCATATCCTCAGCACCTAATACAGTGTCTGGCACATAGGAATTATGATGTAGTATCATTGGAATGAATGAAAAGGTGGATGGATGGATGGATGGATATATGAATTGCTAATCCAGGATTCTGAAATGTTTGAGATACCCCACATTCCCTTGATCTGATAGGCTAGTTCTTCACTTTTGGCTGGAATCAGATTTTTGTTGGCTCAGAGTGAATATATGCAGTGTACACGTGAGTGATCTCTGTAACAGAGATTTGAGACCTCTATTTGCACCACTCTGACTTTGTTTCCCTCTCGATGTTCTGTTGATTATCTCAACAACATTACTAAGAGTTGTTAATGTGATTGATCAAATTCCAGAAGGTCACGTGGGCCATAAAAGGGTACCTGTGGGGTCACCGGATGTTCTAAAGCTCCTCTTACCCGTGAGCCACTTCCCCTTTGTGATTCCATTTCCACTGTGTCACTGAGGAGAGCAATGAACTCAGAGTCCACCCTCAGCAAGCCTGCCAACTCTTTCTTGGCATGGTAACATCAGGGCCATAAGGTGCAAACCATAACACCAGCCTCATGGCTAAGATGAGTGATTAAAATAACAGTGAGTAACTCAGAATTGCCAGGAGGGTCAGAGGACCAAGTTCAGAGCCACAAGCTCATAACCACGCAGTCACATATAACGAAGTTGGTCCAGTGAGGGTCCCGGTCCTGTTGGACACTATCAGACTCACCACTGACATTCTTGCCATTACACCTCTGCACCTTGACCCTGCTACACCCCTGCTACCACCAGAGAGAAGACTGCTGTCTGTCTAGTGATAGAAATTTCTCGAATCACATAGAGATCCCATTTCTCATGTGTGATATCAGCAAAAACCCAAAATGACATATTCTACTGCAAGGTTTGTTGACAACGGCACCCTCATATAGGGCTCCCATGAATGCCAAATGCATGAAGGAGAATTCAGCAAAGGCTGGCAAAAAGATACATGTACCTTTCTTTGACCAAGCAATCCTTCCTTTAGGAATCTACCCCTAGAGTACACAAAAAAAATGCGAAATGATACATGACTAAAGCTATTTATGGTAGCATGATTTATAGCAAATGGCTGGAAACAAGCCAAATACTCATAAGCTATGACAACTTACACAACACAGTTGTACGCAGCTATAAAAAGATGCTTCATACTGTCAGTGAGTGATCTCCAGCATAGTTAAGAGAAAAAAAAAAGCAAGGTCACGAGCAGTGTTTATGGTATGTAATCATTTGTACAAGAAGGGGAACAATATATAAATGTATGCATGTATCTTCTTGTATTGTCAAATGTAGAAAACAGATGAAATAACAAACCTATTTGTATATCCAACAGGTGGCGCAAACTACAGGAAAAAGAAGTACATCAATTAGCTTTAAAACAGTATTTTGACTGTATATTCCTAGGGGAGTATGTTTTATAGGTCAGCAATAATCACAGGAACATCATAAATTCACTCTTTTGTTAGCACCAACAGAGCTAGAGCACAACTATTTTTTAAAAGCATGTAATTAGGTTAACATTAGAATTTTCACAGTGAGAGACAAGAGATACAAATGGAAAATCAAAGAGGTAAACAAACCAATAATATCATATTTGCACTTGAATATCAGCATCAACTCATTTTTAATACATTTTTTTCTAGCTCTATCTACTGGAGAGAAACAGATTATGTGTAGCCTAGTCATGACCAAAGTCCAACAGCAAGGTATATGTCAGGTGCTGGGACTGTGGTGTCAGAACAGAGATCATTGGAGAAATGATGGACTTCAGATCTGGGGCAGAAAATGCATAGAAATCTGAAACATCCTGTCATGTGAGAAATCATGGAACCCTTCAAAAACAAGTGTGGCGGTGTCAGATGAGCACAGAAGGACAAGACGGGGCTCCCATGTCCCAAGATGGGATGATGCCTGCATTAAAATGAAGAGTGATGAAATGAAATTCAACCATGTCAGCAAATAAAAACACCTGAATTCACAGTGACACACACACACACACACACACACACACACACACACACACACACAGAGAAACCTCTGGGATCACCAGCATTGGTTGCTAGGGCATCAACTTACTATTTTAAAAACCAAACCAAAAACACAACTTCATCCAGCCTTGCAGAGCAACCAACTGGTTGATAAGATAGATAGTTCTCGCTACTTAGATCCAGAGATCACTCCGGGTGGTGGTGCCTCCTATGGTACAACAGAAACACGTGGCACTCTCTGGGGAGTTCTCTTACTCACTTGATGACTTCTGTCATCTCATCGAGCGATCCTCGCCCTCACCCCAACACTATACTTCTGATAATGAAACCCCTGCTAATGATGAAAATTGTCCAAAGACTTCCACACCACTGCCAGGGGCCCCTAGGCAGAAGGCTCTGCCTTAGCTCTCAAAGAGAATTTGGAGGCCTTATTCAATGATTTCCCTACAAACCACACTCACTCACCAGGAAATTAGGGCAATGGGTTTATTCTCTTGATCAAATATGTAATAATGAGGTCATTTTCAACAAGGAAGGTGTCTTAGTTGTTTGCTCGAGTCTCGTTTTCTTTCCTCTCGTATAGCTTCCCATGAAAGAGTTTCTGGCAGTGATGCGCATCATTCTCTGCGAGTTGCAAATCACACGTAAAACATACTCTTCCGCCTGGGCTCAGTGTCTGCATCACATGCCACCCAGATAGTCACTTCTTCCTGAAGGACGACCACTGTCCTCTCTACGGTGGGGTCAGGAGAAGTGGTGATTTGGAAGAAAATACGTTCATATATAAAAGCCTGAAGGAAGGCCAAAAGCCTGCAAAATTTCTGTCTCACCTTAAGATGCTCCCGTATTATGAGGACTGCCTCCCCCAAATGGCCAACTGAGAGTCAGAGCAGTATGCCTGACTGCTGCTTGTATTTCTGCACCCAGGCAATCCCAGTTGGTGTCAATTCCAGTCCTTTTCATCTCTCTCCAGTCCCTCCACCTCTCTCTATCCATAGGACTTCCACATCTCCATCACCCCTCCCCTCCTCTCGCTGTGCCTTCCTCTAATTTTTTCCCCATATTGCAGCTAAAGAGAAAATCAGTTTCTGTCTCTTTTCTAAGGTCTCTCTAATGCTGTCAAATATCTTCAAAGTATAGTCTAACATAGCACTGCTCACATAGGCTTCATAGCCCTTCAGATCCGACCCTTCTACTCTCCCAGAGTGGCTCTCTCTAAACCTATTCTCTTAGTCCATCTCTCTGTTTCTCACACACACTTACACTTCCTGCAAAACTGAGCCACAAGCAATTCCCTAAACCTTATGATTTCTCTTGCCATGGGTCACATCACATGCTGTCCTCTATGGCTCAACTTCTCTACTAGCTCCCCTTCTCTAAGCTGCCCATACTTACCATTTCAAATGGGACAGTACCATTTTTTTCATATTTCCCAACCGTCCCATTGTTTTAATGTGTCAATTTTGTCCCTTTTTTAATTAGCCAGGACCATCTTTAAATAGCAAAAAAGGGACACTTGAGTGGCCCCAGGACAAGTCTCTTAAGGGAGCCCAAAAGCAGCTTTTGCCCCACATTAAAGCTGACCTTTGCCAGTGCTGACTGTGATGGGCTGCAGCCACTACTACTGTTCCTGCCTCTGCAAGGAAACAGGAGCTGTGGGAAGATGATTCCCTCCCAGCCCACATGCCTGTTTCTTCAAAAGAAGCAGAACACTACAGCATGGTCAAGCCACAGGTAAGTACTATGGGGGTATCTCTGTCACTGTGGGGGTTAGCGGGCATTTCTGGCACTTGGCCCATTAGTGGGCATTTCTGGCACTGGATGGTTAAAGTGGCATGTGTTTTAGACAGGAAATTTAGAGCAGAGATGACAGGGGCACCAACTTTGGTTTTTGCCTAAAATGTCAAAATTCCTTGCACCAAGGAATTCCTTCCAGCCCTGGCCATTTGTACAAAGTTCCACTTGACTACATATCATTACTACGCAACAGGGATGAGACATCACATCGTACTTCCTTGTTGCTGGCCTGGCTGCTCTGCTCCGGCTCGGATTACTCCACCTCCTCCCCTCCCCTTAGCTGCACAGCATAACCCGCTCCTGGCTTTGCCATCCCAATGTTCCATTTTTGTCTCAAGAAAATATGGTCAGCCTATCCTTCACCCTTTTCAGTTCACTGCCTCCATCTTTAGCACACATACCAACTCTTCTAAGTCTTCACTGACATTCCCTCCCCAAGCCACCTCCTCCACGCCCCGATGGTGCCTCCCACATCTCTGGCACAAGACTGACCACACTGCACTGCTATGGCCTGTTTACTCCTCCCTCTCCTCTACCAGGCTGCAAGCTCTGGGAATATGTGTCTGTTTTATTTTAAATCATTTTATTCCCAGTATGTGACATGGTACATCAGAGCTGCTAAGTCTGTTTGCTAAATGATTGAATGGCTAGATGGATTCATAGCTTTACACTTGAAAAGGGGGGCTAAGTCTCCCAATTCCTTTATCTATAGTTAGACTGGGCTGAATTAAGCATTTTAGGGTATGTGTATGTGTGTGTGTTGTTGTCTAAAGGGAAGGTGCAGGCAGAAATGAAGGTGAGTAGGCAAGCAGGCAGGAAAAGAGGAGGAGGAAACGTATTTTATTTAGTTTTCATCTTGGTTGTTTCTCCCAACCCAGAGGCATGAACCCAGGTCCCCAGGATATATGCAGACTGTGCTCGGCTGGAGATGGTGGCTCTAACCGCCAATCCACCAGAAGAGGCACTCTGAGCCAATTAAGCTATTTTGACTAGTCACAGCATCACAGCCTCCCAAGGGCTGCCTGGCAGATTTTAAGTGGTTAGTCTGTTCCCATTTGTGCCCTCAGAAAACATGAGGCAATCTGAGGTCTCCATTCCCCACTCACCTGGGTGAATCAGGCAAGAGTCGCACTCATTCTCCTCGTTCCTGCAGCAAGGGATGGTATAACCCACGACTTCCTTCTTTCCGGGGCAGACACATTTAATCTGATCATATTCACAGCACTCCCGGCACATTATATTCCACTCTGCTCCAGGACAGTCTTCATTAATGACCGTGTACTCTGAAATGAAACAGCACGTGAGCACATAAGTCCTGCCACGAAGTGATAAGACCCCTAAAGACTCTCCTGCTAAGAAGCAACTTTGCTCGACAAACACGTTGACCTGCCTACTTGACAAAGAAGACCCTGTGAATCCTTCCCGGGCCAGTGTCTCCAAAGCAGGAAGGCTTATCTCGAAGGATGATCAGAACCATCCTTTGAGGCATAGACCATGTGTTAGAACCAGCATTTTTTTAACCAAGATGAGAAAGAAAAGAAACCACATTTTTCAACCTATAATCTAAGTGGATTGATACATACACACCCTTGTAATTTTTTCCAAAGGAAAGGTTCAGGCAGAAATAAAAGCAAGCAGACAGGAAGACAGAGGAGGAAGAAGCATCTTTATTTTATTTTTATTTAGTTGTTCACAATGGTTGTCTCCTCCCAGACCCAGGACTTGAAACCAGAGTTACGTATTTTTTGCTACTTTGGAGATGACTGACCTAACCACTGCTCCACCAGGGTGCACCACACACATATATAATTTATAAACGAATATGCATCTCTTGGGTGTCTATGCTTATTTCTATTTTTGCTAGCACACATCGGGCCACTGTTTTCAGCTTACAGAGGCTGCATACCATGCCACTGCTGAGAACCTATTCGTCTGTGCGTCCCTACAGCCCCTGCATCTGAGCCACCAAGCAAGTGCGAAGACCACTCTCAAACAGGCCATTTTTATGCAAGGCTGAGTGCCATTTCCTCCAAACGTGGCTCCTCAGTTTTGCAGCATGCCATCTTTATGGTATCTTCAAAGTGAAAACCCACAGAAAAGACAAAAAGTAGCTTAATTAGTATGGTTGGGAGAATTTCAATGTTTTACAAGAGTGAAGTCATTGGCAGAACTTCATTCAGTTCAGACGTACAATGGAGGGTTCTTTCCCATGAGAAAAAAAAAGTGTTCCTTTCCAAGTAAGATTTCTTTCTTTCTTTCTTTCTTTTTTAAATATACCTTAGGTAAATGAAAAAGCAAAACTGTCTGGCAAAATTGACAAGAGGAATGCATTGGAAGCTTCCAGAGAAAAGCAGGCTAAAAAAACCCAGTTCTAACTTTGATTTGCTCTCTTTTATCTAAAAGAAATGTCTAAAAATCTTTACACAAAGATGATGATTAAAGCAGATACAGGTCAGATATCTGAGAAAGCGAATTTGACTTTCCTAAACCTCCCAAGCAGGGATTCTCAACATGCCTGATAGGCCCACATAAGCCAGCTCTAGCATCTGTGGTGACTTCTAATCTCTTGAATTTCATAGTTTTGTTTTCTATTTGCCGCTCCTAAGTTTGGAAGTCTGACACAGAAGCGATCATTCTTAATTTGTCAAGTAGAGTCATTTCTAGAAATAATCACTATCTATTCTCAGCCTTAGGACATAAGGACATTCTAGCATCATAGAAAGGAACCACTTGCAGAATAAGGGACAGCTCCATGAATTTAATAAATTCAATTTTATGAAAACTTTGCTTTTATTTTTCTCACAAACTTCGTAGAGCCAGCAAGACTCTCACGGTGGAATTTCAGTGTCACTGGTCTAGCTCACTGTGACAGTGTCAGAGCTGAGGCTGTCTTCCCTGCCACTCCGTGAGCCCCTCCCTTCAGACACCAGGGTTTATTGAGCTGAGCTTCTCATGTTTCTGATGTTGGCTGGTCTGAGTGATTTGTAATAACTAGCTGAGAACGTAATGGTTCAAAGTGAAGGAAAGCAAAATAAAACACAGCAGTAAATATCCACGATCTGGAATTTGGAGTTGATTCTTATATATGACACCAAAAACATGAGCAAGAAAAGAAAAACAAATAAACTGAACTTTACCAAAATGGAAACAATTGTGCATCAGAAGGTATTATTAAAAAGTTGAAACGATTAGAAATGTGGTGTTAGGTGTGGTGTGATATCATATTTTTGATAAAATGTGACCAGCACACTGAAAACTTACATAGTGCTGTAAAACAATGTTACCTGAATAACAAAATATTTAAAAACAAAGAAAGAGATACAGCCACACAGAAGTGAACAGACAACCTACAGGATGGGAGAAAATATCTGCCCATCATATGTCTAGTAAGGGTTTAATATTCAGAATATATAAACTCAATCACAATAAGACAAACATTTAAATTCCATTCCCAATTTTCAAATGGGCAAATAGCATGAATAGACATGTCTCCAAAGAAGATACAAAAACAGCAAATAAATTCGTGAAAATATGCTTGACATCATAAGTTAATGGTAATATAAATTAAAACCATGATGAAATACCACTTCACATATACTAGGATGGCTAGCACACACAAAAAAAGTATTGACAAAGTGTAGAATAATTAGACTCCTTGTCAATGGCTGGTGGGGATGTAAAATCCAAAACATAGAAACAGCCAAGTGTGCATCCAGAGTGAATAAACTAGATGTGTTATATGCATACAATATTATTCAAAATAAAGAGTACATAGCCTTAGAAAGAATGAAGGGGAGCGCCCCGGTGGAGTAGAGGTTTGGTGCAATTCACATTCATCCCACGGTCTTTGGTTCAAGACCCAGGGTCAGGGGAGAACGACCAATGTGAACAATAAATATGTAGAATAAATAAAGTGCTTCTCCCTCTTCTCTCTTCCTGCTTGCCTACCTCTGCTCACCTTCATTCCTGCCTGCGCCTTTCCTTAAAAACAAAAACAAAAAGGAAAGAAGCGCTAACACACACTACGTATGGATAAACCTCGAGAACATTATGCTAACTGGAAAAAAACGGTCACGAAAGGACACATACGGTCCAGAAAGAGTTTTGGAGAAGTCGTGGTGGCTGCCCGATATTAAGGATGTCATTCATGTGACTGAGTCATATGGTTAAAATGGTTATAAGGCAAATATTTCATGTATCTTACCATTTTTAATGTAAAAATACAGTAAGAAAAAATAGCTACCGACTTTGGCACTGGAATCAGGTAGACGTGGAGTGCAATAGGGAGCCTCACCTTTCCTACTTACTGGGTGTACGATCTTGGCTAAGGTGCTTTACTCTCTCAGCTTCAGTTCAGTACCCAGTCAAATGAGTACATTTTATCCAACTCAGAGACCTACTGAGAAGGCTGAATAAGGATATATACATATGCATATGCATATATATGATACCCATGTGTATGCAGGTATGTACACGTATGTGTACATGTATACACATGTGTAATGTGTGTTTATGATATGTATATATAGGATATGTACATGTGTACATGTGTGTGTTGATATATGTATGTATGGTATGTGGATATATAGGGTATATATATACATACACAGGTGTGTATATAGGTGTGTGTATATATATCTTAACACAGTGCGCAACATTCAATAAGAATCCAGTAGTAGCCTAAAAAGAAAAATGGTACAGTACATACATATTTCTAAAAGACCTTATTTTTTAAAATTTCTGTTACATCCATTTTCTTCGTAAAATGTTCACATTTCCCTCTGCATTTGGAATAAACCCCAAGGTTCCACCTCACCACGGCCCACGGGTTTTTAAGCACCCCTCCCTCCCTCCATCCTTTCCCACCTTCACAAAACCTCCAAGCTCTTGCTCTTCCAGGCCTCCAAGTTTGTTTTTCCCACTCCCTCCATCTCAATCTTTAGGCCTCAGTGCAAACAGTACCTGTTCAAGGGTCCTCACTGACTCCAGTCCGAAGTACCTGCCTCCCTGTCATCTCTGTCACAGCATCCATTTGTTTCCTTCCATAGCCCTTCCACAATTCATCATTTCCTATGTTTGCATTTAACTGGCTCATTGTCCGCCTCTGTACATGACCACAGCCAGGAGGAAACACAGGAACTTCTATGCCACGGCTCCAGGAGGCACTCGTGAGCACTCGTAAATGAATGCAGCCTTCCCTCTAGCGCTATTCCCCCTTCCATAGTCAAATATTTCCAGCCAGCCAGTCAGCTTGGAGCTACTAGGCAAGGGAGCTGCATAATTTGTTGATATCAGAGCTGGGGCACCTTCCCTCCCATAAAGAAGTATCTAGAACAATTGGTCCAGGTCGCTCATCTTGGATTTGAATGCCTTGGTGCCAGCCCTCCCCTTATCCTGTGTTTTCTCCACTCTCTGAACAGCCTCTTAGGTGTGGTTCATGTCTTATGCTCCCTCTGTTCACACTGAGACAATCACTACGTCTTTCTAACTTTTCTACAAGTTTATAAGTATTAATGATTCTGCGGGGTGAGGCTACTGCCAGAATAAAAGTCACTTGAAACTCATATATGTCTTTGTACTTAAATGTGGACGGTCAAGTAACGTCTGCTCTCCTCCAGTAGAGGGCTAAGGCTGTTTTCCCGTTAAGTAGCAGGTTTGTCTACCTCTGGCCCAGTCATGAATACTGTGGGCCTCCCTTCTACGCAGGAATTCATTCCCTAAATTGACTTCATTAGCATTTCTCTTTACTTCAATAAGCAACCTCACCTCTGCCCTACGGAGTCTATTATGTTAACTTTATAGGGAAACTCTGGAGACATGCATCATCTTCGCCAAAGGGAATGATCCCAGGGAAGTCTATTTGCATGACAGGTAAGTCAATTGGCTCCTTTTCCAGGAGTCTGTGCTTGAGTGTCCACCATGTCTCAGGTAGGAGACTGGGTGCAGATGCAATGAGGAATAGATGTCACAGTTTCATAAAGAAGTAGACTAGGATGAAATGACCCCACAAACACATAATTGGTAATCACATTAAGGAAAACATGGGATGCTATGAGAATGAATGAACAGTCAACAAAGGACTTTAGCATCATAGTCACGGAACTCAGAAGGCTAGGGGGAGTTTACATAAAATTGCAGAAAGAAATCTGTCAAGATAAGACCCCTTCCCTGGAATAGGACATCTTTTTTAAAAAAGAAAGAAAAGAAAAGAAAGGCAGGACTGAAGATGAGAGGCAACTATGCTGGAAGAGAGAGCAGGGAGAGGCATTTACCTATTTTACCAAGTTGGTCATCTGGTTGTTTCCCAGCCCCAGGTCACTAACAGGGGTCCTTGGGATGTATGTGGACTGTGCCCAGTGGACTTATCCACTAGGCCACCAGAGCACACCCTAGAATAGAAGACATTGGCCAGCTGAAGTGATTTTACAATGCTATAAATAGACAAGCAAATATCCTGGATTTTTGTTCTATTTATTAGAGTTGCATTTGCGGGAAAGGTACACTGGTCATTTGGCTTCAACGGCACAAATGTCAGGGTATTTCAAAATGGCACTAAAGGCCCATTCCAGAAACTAGGATTCAGAGGAGTGCCAAGAGCAAGCCTCACTGAAGATTTTCACACATGTATGCTAAAGTACTTAGCCTTTCTTTAGCTAAAGTGCTTCTACACTGTTTATGCAATTTAATCTTCAAAATGACCCAGTGAGGTCATTTTGTTGTCTCTTCTTCAAGTCATCTTCTTTTAATGGACATTTATAGCCACACCAGATACTGACAGATGTGTACACAGTCTCCTTACCTCTCACAACAGCCTTTGATTTAGAAATTGCTTTTTTTCATTACTCAGATCATAGATATTTTCCTTTGACTTGGAGTTTTCAAAACCAAATTTAAACTGCAGCCTAATTATCCTACATATGCGAGCACTCCTCTCTCCCTTTTTTAAAAATATTGTTGCGCAAATAACTGGAGAGTTGTGGAGTACTTCAGAATCAAAGCTTTGTCCTGGCCCTTTCTCAGCTTCCAATCTTAGGGCAGACATCCCGGTATCTCCTGCCCGGAGCAAAGAGTCTATTTCTATTGGTCTAGCTCTGGTTCTTCCAGAATTTACTTTGGAAAATGTAAGTCATGGCAGAGTAGTGGTTAGGTCTGCTGTCTCCTGCCAAGTACTGTCCACATCCACCCTAAGGACCAGGGTTCTCATCCCGGGCTGGGAAGAACAACCAAGATGTACAACTAAAATAAAAATAAATGAAGTGTTTCTTCCTCCTTTCTCTTCCTCCCTGTGCCTGCCTACTCGCCTTCATTCCTGCCTGCACCATTAAAAAAAAAAAAAGAAAAAATACTAACATGAAAAATAAAAAACAAAAACAGAGAAACTGTAGGTCACTTAACCTCTTAGTCCTTTTATTGTTGAGAATACCAAGGCAATGACAAAAATCCTGGCCAACTGGCACTGGTTCTGTTTTCGTGTGTCTGGCAAACAAATGAACAAATGAGTAAACGAAAGTTGGTTGTCATAGTCATCGTCATTACTGTTCCAGGCCCTCGTCGGCCTGACAGTTAAGGTCAGGACATCCTAGCTCTACTGCTGACAAGACAGCGATCATGGAAGCATCAGTTTTCAGACTAAATTAGGCCCAGGCTGAGCCCACCCCAGAAAGTGGTTTGGAAAGTTCCCCTTATTATGTGCCTGGTCCTCCTCGATCTCAGCATCTGCCTTTGCACCCACAAAACCCCCATGACCCTCCCAATTAACTACATTTAATTTCATTTCCACTGAGTTGTTGTCACTGTTACTGTCCTGCACTTTATAAATCTTCTGAAACCACAGGAAGGAGGAAAAGACGTAGGAATCGGAGAGCTATGCAGTTAGGATGCTTGGGCTCCTCTCCGTCCTCCCTCACCCCCCTGCCTCCACTTGTGCTGGATTCCCCCGGACTGATGTCTAACCAGCCCACCACATTCCTGACTGCTTTCAGTTCTCCACGGAGCTGAGGACAGGCAGCATGTTCCAGGAGGGAATGACTGTGACTCGGGGGTGATGGAATGCCCAGGCTCCCTGAGTGTCTCTACATCACCTCCTGAGCCTTTCAGAGTCATCCCATCACGAATGACCCCCTGTCTCAGCCTGACTGGATTCCTAACCTCAGTGACCTTGGTCTTCTTCTCATGTTCCTCTTGTTAATGAAAGAGGATCTGCAGATCTGGAGAGTCAAGGCCTTCATCGTCTCCCACCTTCCCTTTGGGTATCAAGAGTAGTAATACTTTCAGTGGATTTCCTTGAAGCCTGTTTTTTAGGAACTTGTAACTGGTGAGAGAAAGGGGGCAAAAATCAGGTGTCACTTCCTTTCCCTCCTCATCCTTGAATAAGCATGCTGCTCCACACGTGGCTATTCATTCCTCCTCCTCCACTCCCTGGGCCCCAGCACCCACCAGGCTGTAGCTGAGACTTGGTAAATACCAGCTTATCGAATCCTCACAACCACCGTCAAAATAGCTCTGATTTCCTTCACTTTAATGGAACAGAGATGGTAAAAAAGGGAAATAAATTGTACAGGTCATACAGTTTTAGGTTCAAGAAGATAAGAGCCCAACTCTTTCTGAGGCCAATTTCTTTTTTTTTTTTTAATATTACGGTAAGGTGTAGGCAGAATGAAGGCAAGCAGACAGATAGGCAGTGAGAAGAGAAATAAATTTTATTTACTTATTTAGTTGTTCATCTTGGTTGTTTCCCCAGAGCCCAGGTATTGAACTGGGGACCTTAGGATGTGTGGACTGCACCGTGGTGGACTGAGCCACTAGGTGATGAGGGTGTGCCCAAAATCTTCTTCTTTCTAACACACTACCTTGATTTTCAAGAGTTCATGTTTGACTTTACAGTTTAAGAAGAATACAGCAAAACAACGCAGAGTCTTCAAAAAGTTGAATATGGAAATCCCATATTATGATTCCACCATCCCATTTCTGGGTATCTACCCAAAAGATACAACAACACTAATTCACAGAGATTTATGCACCCCCATGTTTATCGCTGCCCTATTCACAATAACGAAGAACTGCAAGATACCTAAGTGCCCAACATCAAATGAATGGATAAAGAAGATGTGGTACATATATACAATGGAATACTATGCAGCCCTTAAAAGAGAAGAAAATCCTGTCATTTGAATCCACGTGGATAGATATAAGGGGCTTATACTAAGTGAAATAAGTCAAAAGAACAAAGAGAGAAACCAGAAGACCTCACTCATAGGTAGAATGTGAATAGACAAACCAAAGGGACAGATGAAGCAAAACCAACCCTTGGACACTTGCAACAGAACTGAGGTGACCAGTAGGGAAAGGGATGGGGTGGGGGGCAGCAAATGGTGGCGGACACTGGACAACGGTGAGCACTTGGTGATGTGGTGGAGGGCACTGTGTGTTGACATCTGTCTGAGGAAAGGGGAAACTGTACATATTGGGAACTACATGTATGAGTTTATTTTAATGTACAAAACAAAATTACCCAATAAAAAAGGAGGAGGAGGAAAGGAGGTACCTCTACCCAGATTTGAATCTTGACTTGATCCCTCTTTTATGCTGCTGGAAAATTGTAGAGAAGATACATTATCACAGAATTTCCCCCGAATCTCAAGAGGATGAATGTCGAGTGATGAGGCTGTTGGTGTCACTGCAGTGGAAGAAGGCATTGGGCATAAAGAGCTTAAGAAAGGGTGTCGCCTGGTAGCTCAAGTATCTGTCTGTAGCTCTGGAAAATTCCACATAAAGCCTAAAGACCTGGGCTCTAGACCATGGGCCAGGGGAGCAGGGGACAACCAGAATGAACAATTAAACATATATATATATATATATATATATATATATATATATATATTCTTCCTCTCTCTTCATTCCTGCTTGCCTCTTTCTTCTTAAAAGAAAAAAAAGTAGCACTTAGGAAGAAACACTGCATATTTGTCAAGACATTACCATTACTCGGGAAAAATAAACCTAAAAAAATGACATGTTTGGCTAGGACGCAAATGGCACAGGGAGCAGAGGGTAACAGCAATAGCATCTCCTCCAGAGTCATCCACATACATGACATTTTCAAGCAGTCTGCTCATGTTTCTATCAAGCAATCCGGGTTCCTCCTTGCTCCTCCACTTCTAGATGCCCTCATCTTCTCTGATACCTCATCTTCAGACCCCTGTTTAAACAGGACACTCCTCACCCCCTGCTGCTTCCTATTAGAAATAGAAATTCCACATGCACAGCCGAAGGGAACAAAACCCAAACCTAGCATCTTGGAAGAGGCCCCAGTTGACATTAGTCTCAGCAACTGTGGGGCTGGAAATCCTGTAAAGACAGCTGCTTCTGGGTTATTTCAAATGCTGGGATAAGAGCTTGACTAGATCTTATTTTTTATTAGCATTGGTTACTAAAATATAATTTAACACCCCATCTAAAAGTGCTTGGCAATAGAACTCGGCAAATAGTTTATCAACCACAACATTAGAATGGCTAGGTTAAACACAATAGAAATTAAGCTCTACAGGAAGAAAAATACAAGCTGGATTTTGATGGATCCAACAATTCTAGCAGCTATCCCACCAGCCCCCTCAATCGGCCACACTTTCAAAAGCTTTCTGAGTGGGAGCATGTCAGGGCTACTCAAGAGCCTTGGTCGGCCATGTCTGTTTGCCAAGAGCTTCCAGAGTTAATTATTGTTAGCTATTGTCTTCACATTTAGCCTCAAGGATGCCAGGCAGCAGCCAGATTTTCCTTCGACCAGAGGCAGCTGGCCAACAGCAGATGTCAAGTGTGTGGGGGGGGCGTGGGTGTTTAGTGAGGCTGATGCATTTACCATGGTATGTCTAATGGCTCACTAAGCCCTAAGCTGGCATCGGCTTCAGGCAGACTGTCCCTTATTATAGTTACCTCTCCCAGGGCAGCAAGCTAGAACAAGATGAAGGGGAGCTTCCTTTGCTTAGGATTCTCGGCCTGCTTCACACTTGAACCACAGCAGGTGGACATAGCAACACCCTGTGTGTGAGATGAGCCATCATGGACAGAATTCTGCAAGCCAAATTCCTTCAGCCCCTGTAAGAACCTACCATTGGCCTGATTTCAAACATGGAGGTATAGCACATGGAAGACCTTTGTCCTAAGGTCAAAAGATATATTATGTACAATGATAGCAAGTGGGGAGAGCAAGTCTCAAAGAGGGACTATAAGGAGAAGCTTTAGGGAATCTTTATTCCTGAACAGTCACAGATGAAGAGATCTGGACGGTGGACTGAGGTAAAGTGGGCCTCAGGAGAACCACGTAGCTTCCCTTCTACTCTAGATAAAACACTCAGTATCTCTCTTTTCTGATGTCTTGTGAAATTTGTGCTAGTGAGAAAAACTGTAGAAAGGAGTAGATGACTAATTTCCCGAGCACTCTTTTTGTACAAGACATTACACTTAGCATTTAAAATAGCTTATTTAACACCTGCAATAAACTTAGAATAAAGCCAGAATTATCTCCAGGCTATAGGTTGGAAGCTGGTAAGGTCACATTAAAGAGGTTCAGTAACTTGTCCAAGAAAAACAGCTACAAATGACAGAGCCAGAACTCAAACACAGGCCTGTATTTTCAAATATACTTTACCTTCCATGTATGTATGTATCTATGTGTGTCTCTACATGTAGACACACTTTTATTCCTCTGTGTCCATGTGTATTCAAGTTCAAATACAACCATATCAAAAGGAAATTCTATAAATCTAGAAAGTGAGGGCTGAGTTTTCTGCTGAGAAGATCGTCTTCTTTAAAGAATGACTCATTTGATTCCTCATCCATCACCACTGTAGTCATCAGTCTGAAACCAGTCTGGACAGAGAGAGGAGGCAGGCAGCTCTAAGACCAGTGGAGAAACAGTCATGCAGAAGAGCAAGAAAAACATTTAGCAAGGGCAGGAGTAAGATAGTTTCCGTAAACAGCAAACAAGGGGCTGATGAACAGCTCCAACACAGCACGTGCTGTCTCAGTGAGACACAGCCCTGCTGTAAACAAGCCAGGCCACTTCTGGATTGTGCAAATCAGGGTCACAGTGACTAGGCTATCCCAGAACTGACACACAGGAGGGTGAAAAACAAGGAATTGGAAACAAGCCTGTGTGTGTGTGTCTGTCTATCTCTGTGTGTGTGTGTGTGTGTGTGTCTATCTGTGTGTGTGTGTGTATTTGTGTGTCTGTGTGAGAGGGAGAGGAAGAGGGAAGGAGTAATGGGTGATGGGCAGACCTTAGGCTCAGTGGCCACAGGGATTAGGCAGATACTCAACTACTCTGCCTGATTTTGAAGGAATGACAGTCTGATCATCACCAAGAATACAGTCTCAGGGGGGAAGTCATCACAGCTCTGATTGCTCCCCAGCACTGCCTCATGGACATGATGTTCATTAAGCAGATTCACACCTGTCTACCCAATGACCCCAGACCATCCACGTTTCTTTAAGCAACTTGCATACAAGAAGGTTTCTAATGAGCCATGAGGTCAGCTCTAGTAAGGTCTTTTCTCACAGCAATATGGGTGTGTAATCATCTCCACGGTTCTTTCTGCATCTCACTTAAGTGTTACATGGCGGGCTCAACATCCTGCCCAAATCTCAGCAGAGTCTGATGAGAAGCCCCTATTGTGTAGATTTTCAAAGTCCCTTCTTACCATATCCTCGGCAACGGTGGGATAGTCTTCAACGTTTTTGCATTGTGGGCAAGAGACCAGAGATTTCTCACCCACAATCCATGGAGCACAAGTCCACTGACTGATACACAAAGTTATGTGAAAAACAGATCCTGTGGTCTAGCAACTTTGTAAAAGGCTAACAATAGTTATTTATTGCATATAATATGCCTATAATAATGTGCAAAATTTCCACATTCCTCAGACTTATTGTCTCACAACATCCTAGGGTTTGCTTTTTATTTTTGCTGACTATCTCTTGGGGTTAGTGTTCCATGAAGCCCACCTCAGGAAGGTCAGACTGGACCATAGGTCCCCTCAAGGGATAGCAAGCGACTTAAAGAAAAGGACTTGTCTTACTCATCGCAGCATCTCTGCTCCCTAGGATCATGCCTGCCTCTCAATGGGTACTTGAAAAAGTTAGTTAAATAAACACATGAATGCGGACATTCGAAGCACACGTGATTTCCAATGTAACGTTATTTATGATCAAGAGTGATGTTTAAAATGTCTCTTTCTGTGAATTTTTTGTAGTCTCTACTTTGCAGTACAGAAAATCCATTGGGTCTACTACTGGTAAATATTTTTATCCATTTGCATTTCATGTTCATAAAAACTTGGGGCACTCACGGGTTCTACCAGTGAGCCCGCCAAGGAAGCGAGGCTGAGCGTCACTTAGAAGGAGGCCATCAACCACCCAGGAGACAAAATGCCTGCGACATGGGTTCTTCACACCAACCACGCCCTCCCTTCTGCTTGCATCCAGGTGGATCAAGGGTAGGTTGGAAAATACTGGAGTGGGTATGACCAGCTGGAAGTTAAGTCAGGCAACTGGTCTGAAGAGATCTCCAGCTTTCTCTGTCATCACATTCATTCCTGAGAGGAGTTCCTATGATACAGAAGATTTATTGATCCTCTTCAAAGGAATCCCTTGAAGTCAACGAATGTGGAACTGGATTTGAAAACAGTGAGACTTAGTTCCTCAGAGTCCTCAGATCTGAAGCAAACCATCTAGTGGTTTTCCGCTAAACTGACGGGAATTTTTTTAAAAAACAGATCACAAATTCAGCTTATGCAGACAATCGCTGTGTCTCATTGAGAGCTAAAATTGCCTGACTGTGTTCTTCACTTGGCTCTGGTGGCAGCAGCGCTGGTTTTCCAATCAAACCAACTGACCAGACTTCTACTGACATAGATACATGCTGCTAAACCACAAACTCCACTCCCTGAGACAGCCAGAACCTCAGAGAGGGCGGAGAGACAGAGGCGTCCACTGCAGGAAGAAAGGCATTTCCTCAATGCCAGAGGCAAGAAGGGACAGAAATAGGTGTCTTTATGTGCTGCTTCGCCAAAAGGGGCATTTCTCTTAGCCACCTGACATAACCCCAAGGACATTAGCATCCAGGCCATAGTAGATCCGAGGTTGAAATGAATTGGTTAAAACCATCTTAATAATAATGGAAAGGGATCGAGTCTCCGTCCCCTGCAATATCCATCAACTCTGTTATGCCAAGAAAGAAAGCAATGTTTCCCCTTATTCGTTTCAGGCCTGCTCCTCCCATTCCCTAGCCTGAGTTTCCACATTGATGATCTTGACAGAGTAAGTTCACAACGGAGCAGACCTAGTGTCAGGGCCAGACTTGAGACATCGGAAATGAGACCATCAGAATTCTGTCCCTCAGCAGACAGACACGTGAGTTCAATTAAAAAAGTTGACCCTGGGACATAGAAATTCTCACTTCCCACATCTAATCAGAATGAGACACTAAAGCCTGTAGAAATTGGTTCCAGAAATTGGTTTGATAGTCTGCTTAGCACCCCTGCTTCCTTTCGGAAACAGTTCTTGGGTTCCCAGTGGTCCCACTGGGGCTGCTGATGCCTCCGCTCTTCCACGCCACCCCCATCACTCCGCCTCCATGACAGTGAGCACAGGACTGACCATTCTGAGTATTTGGAGTGTCCATGGGATAATTAGATTTATTTACTCACAAGGTAGGTCTTTTATGATTTGGCCAAATGCAGCCATCAGATCTACCATCGTGGGACTCGCTGCTTATGGCATCATTGCTGTGCAGTGTTTCAGGGCAACTGTGATGGAGTCAGACCGGTTGACGTTCAAATGCAGGTGCTCAGCTCTGTGAGTTGGACAAGTACTGCACCTTTCTCTGTCTAAGTTCACAGGTAAACTGGGAATAACACTACTCCTTCCCTCATAGGTTTGTGGTAAGGATTAAAGAAATACATGAAAAGCATATAAGAGTATGGCTGGTATTTAGGCAAACTCAGGTTATTTGGACTGGGTACCTTGGTATGATTGGATGGGAGCCCCCATCAGAAGTCTTCCACCCTAGGTGCTTCATCATCAAGGGTGAAGAATATGATGTACAATCCCTCTCTAGTCCACTCTTAATCTATATGGTTTGGATGCACTGCTTCTGACTCACAGATAACTTCAACCTCAACAAATGCAAGAAGTAGAGCTGGATAGAGAGCTAGAGAAAGTCCCATCAACTAAGAGAGAAGAATATCTCCAGCCAACTCAAATTCTCTGCCTTCCTTAAGTGGTTTTATTTACAGGTATGAGATCTGATTTTTCCTACATTTGTACTTTCTCGCCATTATAAACCTAAAGTGTTGACCCAGAACTTCTGATGACTAACAGAATTTCTTAAATGTAGACCAGTCTGAAATCTGACAGACTCTGCCACTGATCTGGTGGCTTTCAAAGCTCAGGTTGAGCCTGGAGTTAAGGAACCAGAAAATATAAACACTACATTTCCCTCCCCTTTAAAATCAAGTAGGAGAGGGATCTGGGTTCTTGTGATTTCCAAATATGCAAAGTGAGGGTGACAGGTCCCCCCATATGTGGGGGGTAGTAGAGTACAACCTTTTCTCATTTATCATTGAAATGGCACTTTTCCCAATTTGTACAGACCTCAAATCAATCGAACTTTCTAGGCTGACCTCAGGGGAGGTAGGTAGAGAAGTTTTCTCTTGTATTGGAATTGGTCGCTCTAAGTGGGACACATGGAAATAATTTTCTAACTTAAGGCTGGTTATTCGGTCCTGCTGACACCATTATCTGGGCCATTTCTGTAAGCCAGCAAAACCCAGACATAGGAAATATTAAGTCTAATCCACAGTCCATGTCAGTGGCATTCCAAAGGGCTCTCTAAGACGTCTAGATATTTCCAAGAACTTAAAGGCTCTAAGTCACCTCTGTCACTG
This sequence comes from Solenodon paradoxus, assembly GCA_004363575.1. Classification (NCBI taxonomy): domain Eukaryota; kingdom Metazoa; phylum Chordata; class Mammalia; order Eulipotyphla; family Solenodontidae; genus Solenodon; species Solenodon paradoxus. The sequence continues at coordinate 26,654 of RJWH01003949.1, forward strand.
GACAACCATGTCCAAAGGTGCTTGGTTCCTAGCATATTGGCCCAGACATAACACCCCAGCCAATTCTCAGTTTCTGTCAAAAGTTCACTCTCAAGGGCATTCCTGAGAGTAAAACATTTATCAAAGAGTGGAGGTCACAGAGAGAGGTGAGATCATATAACACAAAACAAACACACATTAACATACATTTACATTCCTACTTAAAAAGTCCAGTCACTCAGTTCTTAAGAACTTTGTTTTTACATTTTTCCCCTTTAGGCATCCAGCCTTCCTTCCACCTTCTCTCTTTCACTCCCTCTTCCTCCCACTTAAGAATGAACTAACTGCCAGCAGGGACTAACCAAAAACTAACCACCAGTAGGGACTAGGGAGGAGCACGTGTGTGAGAAGGTGTGGAATGTCAGGCCACAGAAAGGACCTGGCCCACCTGGCAGCATTCAGGTTAAAGACCTGTGAAGCTCTGTGTCCTATACCTCTGCAGCCTTCTCGTCCAAAACCTGGGGCCTTCAGCTCTCCAGTCTCTCTCTTCACCACAGCCTGCCAAGAAAGCAACAGTGCCACCAAAATCAAAGCTAGCAAGGCCACTCCCTTGTCAGGTGTAACCTAAAGCTGTGCCGAGATTATAGATGTGCACCAGCAAAATCAACCCATCTGCTAGAGGTGTGAGTTTAAGTCAGGTAACCGGTGAGCTCGAGTTCAGGAATGACAGTCTGAGCTCATCCCAGACTCCATTAATTTGTCTGGATGTTCCTTATGATTACAGCAAAATAAAATAACATAAAACACACCATTCTAATCCCTTGTAAGTATACAGTTCAGGGATTTTGCAACTATCTCCCCCATCGATCCATTTTGAGAACATTTTCATTATCTGATATTGTTACAGCTCTTGGTAACCACTGTTCTACTTTCTGTCTCTATGAATTTGACTACTCTACTTACCTCCTATCAGCGGATTCCTACAGTATTTGTCCTTTTGTGCCTGATTTATTTCACTTAGCATCGTAATTTATCCATGCAGTATCAAACTGCCATTCCTTTTTAAGGCTGAATAATATTCCATTGCTGTACATACCACATTTTGTTTACCTATCCATGGGCAATTTGAATGCCTATCCTTTGGCAAATGGGAATAATGCAGTGATGAGCAGTGATGTAAAAATAACTGTGAGTTCTTGTTTTCACTTCTTTTGTGTGTATACCCCGAAGTGGAATTGCTATATCAAATGTTTAATTTTTGGAGGAACCCATGCCTGTGTATCCTTGAACAGGTCACAGAACCTCCTTAAATCTCATCTGTATAATGGGGAGAATAATAGCACCTCCTTGATGAAGGGAGTCTGAGAATTAATGCACGTAAGGCATTTGGCTTAAAGACTGGACACATCATAATTGGTTAGACATGTTTCATCTCATTGTCCTCTGAAATTGAGGAACTCCAACCAAATGATCTCTCAAGTCGCCTCAAGTTCCAAAAATCCATGACCCCATCATTAAATTATGTTCCTGTTATAGAAGTCAGGACACTTAAGAATATATATCAAGGGAGCACCCTCTTTATGATTCCCACAAAACTCCACTCCTGCCTATTCACCCAAGAAACACAAAAACTAGTTTGAAGAGATATCTGCACCTGCATGTTTATTGCAGAATTATTTATGATAACCAAGACATGGAAACCACCTAAGTGTCCATCAATAGATGAGCAGATAAGATGTGATATATCTACATGTAATGGAAGACTACACAGCCCTAAAAAAGATGAAATCCTGCCATTTGCAACAACATAGATGGAAATAGAGGGCATTATGCTAAGTAACATAAGTCAGGAGAAAGACAAATATCGGAAGATTTCACTCATATGTGGAATATAAAGAAACAAAGTGAAATGAACAGATTAAAAACAAAAAGTAACCCTTAGACATTGTCAACAAAATTGAGGTTACCAGAGGAAAAGGGGGAGAGGGCGGGGACAAAGGGGAGTAGGAAGCCCAATAGACATAGTGAAGGTTAAAAATTTGGTGGTAGGTGTGATGTGTTATATACTTGATGAAGCGTGAACCTGCACACCTAAGCATATTATTTTGTAAATCAAAATTACTTCAATTGCACACAAAAAATAAGTCCACTCCTGTCCCCAATAAACCACCCAGTTTTCATTGCTCTCTCCTTGGAATTTGCCAACACACCACATTATAATCCAGCATCTCCTTTTTCTTGTTTTCTCCTTCTCCCTTGCATTCTTTCCACAGTCCCCTTCTCAGCTGGCTACTCCTGCCCACTGGATATCTGCACTTCAAATTATCTTCCCCATCGGCCTTCATGTTCCTTCCCCATAAGCTAATGTCTGTGGGCAGCAACATGGGTAAAATTATCCATATTAAGCTTTCATTCCCAAGAGCCCCATCTTTTAAATGAGTCGTTCCTCCCGCTGACTCCCGCTGGCAGAGCGGCTGCTCTCTGGCGAAGGCGGAGGAGTTGGGTTGCTCCCTCCTATGCTGATGGTGTGGGGCTATCACTTGGCCTAATGCTTGCATTCTTCTCTTCCAACATGTGCTGCGCACTGAGGAGCAACCGCCTCCTGAAGCACCCCTGGACCCTGACATGTCATCAAATACTCTTTGTAGAAAATGAGAGAAAATATGCACCAAGCTTTCCCTGCCGGGCCCAGATTCAGAAATCCAGCAGGGAGTGAACTCCTTGAAGAAATATTTTCCTTCTCCATTCTTTCCCTCGTCTTCCCTGTAAATGTGAATGCTCCCCAACTGAAATGCCCTGACTGGACACAGAAAGTGGCTCTCACTTCGGTCAGCAGCTTGGCTGCCAAGAAGCCACACACCCTCCCTGAAGCTTTTCCAAAGCAAAAAGGTAAAAGGCTCTGGATCAGGGGTAGATGGGTTTTCCAGATCCTAGGCACCAAGAAAGGAGCAGCTGACTTTTCTGGGTTTTGGGGTATGTTTCAACAATTCTACGTCTGAGCAGTCTCACCTGCCATATTTTACACACACACACGCACACGCACACACACACATTTTAAAGCAGGGAGCATCCACAACGAAACCAGTCCTCAGGGAAGGACCCAGGCTCCTCTGGAGCTGGACCGGGGCTGCCATGCCCTCGAAGGTCACTCCCAAAAGGCAGAGATGGAGCAGAGAGAAGTCCTAACACAAAGTGATCAACCTGCCCTTAGCATGCATCTGCCTTTGCGGGTAATTGCACCACCATGAGCCGCTTCTTCCTTCCTTCCTTCCTTCCTTCCTTCCTTCCTTCCTTCCTTCCTTCCTTCCTTCCTTCCTTCCTTCTTTGGGCTGCTCCAAAGGAGGCAAACTTCACATGAAACACTCTCTCCAGCTTCCTAGTAAATCACCAAGGAAGACTGCCCTGGTGGCAAGCAGGTTCTAGGTGGGTGGTACTGACCCAAATTGCAGGGATGGGCAGCATTCTGTGGCTTGGCTTTTTGTTCCTCAGGAAGGACATGTCCTGTGGGCCAGTGCCCCTTCCCTCCAGGAGGCTGCTACATCTGACCCTTAATGCCCCTGACCGCCCCTTACTCTGTTTCCTTTGTCAGCCAGTTGCACCAACAGGACCCCCACCTCTCAGGTAGCACAGGTGATAGGTAACCAGCAAAGAGGGGGAGCAGCAAAGGCTACAGGCCCCTGCTTCTATGCACAGCTGCACTGCTTTGTCATATCTGTGCAACTCAGCCAGCCCTTACCACACAAGGTGGCCCCTGGAGCCACACAGGACAGATGCTCCTGTGTCATCGCATCCCTGCCTGCCAGCCAGCAATAACAAGACAAGCCTTCCACCCTCTGGCTTCTGGCCTCAGAAGGGTCAGGAGGTTCCCAGGGGCTCTGTGCCTTCTTTCAGTCTCACTAGCCCCTGGAACCCATTTCCTCAGAAAGTCACGTGAGAAACTCAGATGCCAGAGCTCCTTCCAAGCAAACACTGTGCTTCCCCAAAAACAGCATGCACTTTTCACCTCTCGTTTTACTTCTTCTTTCTCTCATTCTCGAGAAGCGGAGATGTGCTGAGTGAGTAGGTCTCCTGAGCTGGAAATCTGCCCTGTAACGGAGGTTTCCCAGAGCCAGACGCCGGCAGGCAGGACCCCCTGCCCTCTGGCACTTTCCTGCCCACTAACTGCCCAGGGAGGCCTTTCCAGGGAAACTTTGCTTTTGCAGATCAGAGTGGGTAACTCAGCCTGGAGAGATTCTCCGGGGTAACTGGATGCTTTAAAACGATAAAACAATAAAACGGGAGCTAGGACGCCTTCCTGAAGCAGCTGTTCCTTAAGTTGGGATGACAAAATCATGCCACATTTTCAGGCACTCTTGAACCACCAGTCAAGTACTAACCCTCCACCCCAGCACACCTCTTGGGTCTTGGACCCTGCTCCAAAGCAGATCCCTGGAGAGAAATAGCCCCTCAGGGCACGGGGCAGGGAGGGGGTGTTCTGGACGCTACTCACAGTACCTCTAGGCAGAGATGAGATGAGAAGGAGTTGCAGAAAGGTGAGCCCCAGATGCGGCCACCAGCCCAGCTCCATCCTTCCAGCGGAGGTGTCCCCAGTGACCGCCAGGGAGGGACCTCGGGAGGCTGACTGGCGCTCTTACAGGGACCTCCCTGAGCCCCAGCTGAGTGGGAGCTCAGATTTCAGCTGCCGGATTTCCCATCCTCATCCGAGGGGAACCACCTTTAGCCAGAGCGACGACGTCAGTCCAAACCTCCCTTCTCCATCGCCTTAACCCTTGAGGGGGCGAATGGAAGTGTGGCCACCACGAGGGGTGGCCCTGGGCTGAGGGTAGAAGGGATGTTGCAGGGCAAGGAGGCTCGTCCACTTCAGGCAGGACCTCTCTGCTGGGGAGAGAGAGCAGCGGTAGCACCCCTTGTCACCGGATGGGGATAGAGGGAGGCGGGGCTGTGCCTCCCCCTCCAGGGAAGCCTGAAGTCCCACACACATTGCACCCCTCACTCCTGCCAGGCGCTCGAGGTGAAAGATAAATGCCTGTGAGACACACACACGCACGCACACACACACACACACACACACACACACACACACACACACACACACACTAAAAGTCTGCCCTTGGAATGGGGCTCTGGAGGTGGGAGGAGAAAGGGAGCCAAGGCTCCTCCCTCTGCTTTTCCATTCCCCAAGTTCTCCAGCCCGCTCAGCCCTTGCTCCAGATGCTCCCAGTTTAGAAAGCTTTTCCTTTACCTTCAGCAGCTGTTGGTAAAGTTTTTCATTTCCCCTCGACATCCAGCGTGGTGAGTTCAGCATCATACCTATATCCGGCCACATACCAGGCAGAATATTAGGTTCAGGGATGAAAAAGCAAAGAGGCCACTGCTTCCATTGTGAAGCATTGGCTCTAGATACAGAGACAGCAAAGAACATCTTGAAAGTGAGCTGCAAGGATGCTTCACCAGTTAATAGCTGACATTTTGATCAGTGTCTTTGTCCCAGGTTATCTAGGTACCGGACATGTACTAACTCATTTCTCCCTCAGAAGAAAGCAGCTCATCAAATGTCACGTGGTGAGTGAAGGGCAGAGCCAGGATTTGATCCTGCACAGCTTGGGTCCAGAGGTTATAGTTTTTCTAGGATATGCTGCTTCTTAGGATGCTGTGTACAGAATTCGATTCACATTAGAGTCCTGATGCTTTTGTTCTTCAGTCTGGCACTGGGTCACAGCCTGGTGACTTCCTGGGTGGTGGGAGTGTCTTTTTTTCTAAGGGAGTGACTTAGGGTGGGCTCCCTGGGGGTTCCTGGATGGAAAAAATGAAGCCAAGATTAGAGCTTGGAATTTTCAGTCCTGCTCCCATTCTCTAGAGGAGGGAGGAAGGCTGAAAATGGAATCCGTGAACAGTCACACCATGTGATGAATCCTCCATGGAATCCCAATGGTATGGGGCTCGGAGAGTTTCCAGGTTGGAGAACAAATTCAAGCAGGGTGGGTGATGCACTCCAACCTATCAGGGGGCCTTCTAGATCTCACCCTAGGTATCTCTTCGTCTGGTGTCCATCTGCATCTTTTATCGCATCCTTTTATAAATTGAGAAAGGAGGTCACGGGAACCTCTGATTTGTAGCCGAGTCCTAGAGAGTTGTGTGAGATCTAGGGATCTGCTACTTCTAGTTGACAGCTGAGGAGGGAGGCAGTCTCAGGACAGAGCCCTTGGGGAAGCTGATGCTCTTTTTACTTAGATATCTTCAGAATTGAATAAAATTGTAGGATACCTAACTGATACCACAGAATGGCTAGGTGGGGGAAAGTCCCACACATCTGATGACCAGTGGTGTCACTACCAGTGAGTCTGGTAGTCGTGTGAGAGCAAAAGAAACACACAAGAGACAGATACAGGAGAGGGAAGGATAGAGTATTTTTTTCAGTACTATGACATCAGCCAAGCTAACCTGAAGCTCCACTTTCTCATCTACAAAATGGAAGTAATAACCAACCCCACTCTGTAGACTATTGGGGGAATTTAATAAGAAGACATACACAAGGCCCTTAGCCTGAGTCTAGCTCACACTAAGTGTTCAAAAAATACTAATCGTGATCTGTCTTATACCTGAGACAGACCCCAAGGAAATCCCATGATCTCAGCCTTCTTCCTCACCCTCAACTTCTCTAACCAGGAGAAATGTGTTTTAAAAAAGCACCAAGAATAGACTTTAAAGGGGGAGAAATATCCAAGGTCAACATATCTAAGAGGTGGAGGACAGAGGTTAGAAGAAGGAGGTGGACTTCGTTGCTGGTCAATCAGCTTAGTCCTTTGGTGCGAATGGAATGAGGAGGAGGCGACTTTGGCAGGTAGGACATCCTCTTGGGACTCTTCCTAACACCAGCTGACAGTACCACTTCCTTCTTCCCTCCTCCTCCTCACCCTCCCTTTCCCCAGACCTCCAGAGTCAGCTTCACCCCTACAACAGCTGTCCACCCTGCAGGGTGCTGAGTCTCACTGGCTAGTCCTAAGAAGTCCGTGGTGTCCGGTCTTTGCTTCTCCAGGGTTAGGGACCTGGGAGCAGTCCTCACTCCTATTCCTGGAATGCCCACAGGAATCATTGGCCCCTGTTGGTTTGTCACTAATTTGGGTTTGCAAATTTCTTAGGGCTAAGGAATCTGAAATGTCATTCTCAAAAAGGAGCATGACACATTTCTCTTGGGACCTCAAAGCAGTGATCCAATTCACCATGAGGAATTCCATAATAAACCTGGACTGACAGATGAGGAGAGAAGCTGTGACGATGACATAGAAAACATGCGTAGTTTCCCAGACGCCATGCAGCCCTGCACGCATTTTGCTTTTTCAACACATTTTAGCTTTTTCTCATCCCATTGTGGTCAACTCAATTTTTCTTACTGCTGGAGTTTATTATTGTTCTAAACTAGGGCTTCTGAACCTGGGTTCCATGGAGTTCATTGGGAGGGGAGTTCTACAGGACCTTTGAATGTATTGAAATTATATGCCAAGTTTGACATGCATTTTTTGGAGTTAGAAGGAGCCATCACTTTCTCAAAGTCTCAAGGGGATCTGAAAATTCACATGTTTTAGAATCACTGATCTTCATGGGTTGACCTTGAAAAATTGAACAAATAGTTGTTGGATTTGGGGGAAGTGATTTTGTATACACATTGTTGAGTCTTGACTATAAACTGCACAATGGATATTTGGAAGACCCTTCCTCCTGCTCCCTCTTTTTTTTTTTCTTCTATTCCTGTCTTAAGAGCACTTGTTCTGGTTCACACTGCCTAGTGATGAATCCAGCTGGACTGCTTACTACCTGTGTACACCTGGACAGGTTACTTCACATAGGGTGCTCTTTGCTTCCTCATCTGCTCAGTAGGGAGAAGGATGGTACCTGCCCCGTAGCGTTAGAGTCAATAAAGATTAGCCCTCCCCCTCCCTCTACCCTTTCACATGTACTTTTGGGAGGAATAAGTCACTGGAAAGACTGTGGATGAAAAGGTACAGTGGGATGTAGGTGTAGGAGCCAAAGGAGAGGTTCTCCCATTTCTCTAGGGTTCTTCACAGGCTAGACAAAGTTAATATTAGGCATGATTAGTAAGAGAAAAGCCCAATTTTCATAACAAACATATGGAGAGTTTCCATGCTGGCAAATTCTGAGGTGGCTGGGGCAGATCCACATTTGTAACCTGTGCTGAGGAGTGGAAAGAGGACCTGGGGAGCTGGGGGAGACAAGAAGGGGTCACCAAGTGGCTAGGAGACAGAGAGGATAGATAGAGAGGATTATTTACAGATAAACTAGCTTTTGGATTCAGACCTTCCCAAACTCCATTCTTCTAAGGAATAAGGAACAAAAGACCACTTCCGGATCGGGGGACAGGTGGGGGCCCACAGGGTGGCAGTGGCTTGTTTGATTAAAAGGCTAAAGGGTGAGAAGGACTCCTTTCCCTGTGGGGCTGTCCTCCGCTGTCCTCCGCTGTCCTGGGCTTCGTTACGTCAGAGTGAGGCATCCACAAGAGACCCACCTGAGAAACTTAGGTGCTTGTGTTAGTTACCTGAACAGGTAAGTGGGCAGTGACACCTGGAGTTAAGAACTTCCTACATAAAATCAGCACTCAGAAATCAACAACTGGCTGCTGCAGATGGAATCAGGCCACCCGGTTCATGACAAGTCACAATACCCACTAGTTTTCACACAATAGGATGAGTCGGTTGCTCTAGAAAACTCATACCGTTTTCAGTGCCACCAGGGAGGCTGGTTGCATGGAACACACAGAAAGAAACAGCTGAGAAGGCTGTCCTGTGAATGCCAGCATCTCCCCAACCTTCAAAACTGAGAGAAACTTGCAGATCTAGATGAGCAACAGCCAGACAGAGGGAAAGCCAGAGGAAAAGGGCCTGCGGTGGACCTGGTCTGCAGACCTGGGAGAGGCAGCCTGGGCTGCTGGTAATTACGTTTGGTTTTCATCAACTTACACAAAACACAAAGTTCAAGTCAATCAGAGCCAGAGCTGGAGAAGGGAAGGTCTGCAGAAAAGACAAAGGACCCTTCCACCAGAGCCTGTTACAACTGGCCCCATCATGGAAGTCTCCAGTCCTAATGAATCCCGGCTGTTCACCTTCAAACAAGCAATAATGTTCTGCCTCCAGGTCTGGCTCAGCTCCACTCCCTTTCCACTGGGAGCCAGGCAAGGGGGTAGGTGCGTAGTCAGCTGTGGTTCTTTCTCTGTCCACATTCTTCTGGCTCTATGTCACTCTTCATGCAAATTACTGAAAGCCAAAGAGTTTCCCCCCTTCCTAGTCCAAGTGTTTCTGAATCACTTGGGGAAACCTGGTCTTGACTTCCAGATGCATATTTATAAACTTCAGATTGAAAAAATGTCTGTTATGCAACAAAATGACAAAGTTTTACAAAGAACACTGGCAAAAATGTTGGCTACATTCCGAGTGGTTCACTCAGGAGTTACAGGAGATTCATTCTGAGTGGGGAAGGGACCAAAAAGTAGACTGCTTCCCAGGGAAGGGAGCAAGGCATGGTGGACACCAGAACCGCAGACCCATCCAGGGCCTTCTCCCTACAAGCTGTGTGAACTTCCCCAAGTACATTGGCCCTTCTGAACCTCAGATTCCTCAACTATTAGTAAAAAAAAAAAAGAGGCAATAGCTATCTTATAATATTTGTGAAAAGATTAAAATAAGGTGTGCATACATAATGGTAGCTCAACCGATGTTGACTTTTTATAATTATCTCTGAATATCCAATCTCGGTTTTCAAAAAAAAAAACCTATCCATCAGATTTTCAGCTGAGAGCAAACAAAATATGTACCATTTTCCTCAGATCTGGTGATACATCAGTTGTGTCCCATATTGTTCCAAAGCAAAAACACATCTGAAAATAGATCGTCTTGTAGTTTTGTGTTTCCAGTTCTAGAGGCAGAGCGTACGTTTGTCTGATGACAAACTGAGAGACCTCTCTTCAGTGGTCCCTGTCTAAGGGCTAACAAAAAAATTATTCCGATGCTTGTTAAAGATAGTAAAGAAAACTATTCAAGGCACAACTACAACGAGGTTTTGCAATACTGGAGAGAGATTGAGCTCGTCTTTGATTACAATAAGGGAAAGTGAAGGTTTACAGTCAGGGAGCAGGGTAGGGGTAAGTGGATGGAAAGTTATTAAGAGAATGTATTGGGGTAGGAGGATATTCTGACTAAACCAGTTTGACAGGACTCTTGCTGAAGGCAGTCTAGGCTAGCACCTGGGAGGTGATAGGAGATGCGAATTAGATTATCAAGGGTCATCAGTTATCAGTGTTGGGTGGTAAAGCCTAAGGATAGGACCTTGTTAAAAAAAGACTTTGAGAAGGTTGACTAAAGTCTTGTTAAGGAGGAAGTCTTTGTCAGGAGACCCAGAGCATGCCCTGTAGGGTCTTTGCTTTAAATGCTCGACTCAGTCTTTCCACATTGTTCACTGGGATAAAATAGGATTTGTATATAAAGAAGCTTGTCTCCTTCCATGGAAGGAAATAAGGAGAAAAGAAAAACATGGATACTTACCAGATGAAAATCCTTCATTCACCAATTCAGCACAGTTGATGGCTGTACACGAAAACTGTGTAGCCCCTTACTTTGTGGATTTAGAGACCAGACAGCAATACCATACTGAGCAAATGTGATGAGTATTGTAAGTGAAGATAGAATGTTCTGGAAGCATGGGGGGGGCAGTCTTCTCTAGGGTCAGTAGAGCTTCTCTGAGGAAATGACATTGAACTTCAAACCTAAAAAAGAAAAGAATGAGAAGGACCATGTAATAAGGAGGTTAGAGATGCAGACAGGCCTTCTTGAAAGCCATAAACTTTAATCTAAGGGAAGTGGGAAACAATCTGAGGGTCAGGTACTAGCATCAGACTTGTATTTCAGACTAGGCTCTCTGACAGCATCCTATAGTCAATGGAATGGAGCACTGAGCACTGAGGGTGTAAAAAGGACGGATCAGTGATTGATGGTATGTAGAGCATAACTGAGAAAGCAAAGATGGCCCCAGTTAATGATCATGTTGGCAGGGTACATGGTAAGGTGCTGGGGGAGTCTCTGTCTCTCTCTCTCTCTCTCTCTCTCTCTCTCTCTCTCTCTCTCTCTCTCTCTCTCTCTCTCTCTCTCTCTCTCTCTCTCCTCCTCCTCCTCCTCCTCCTCCTATCTCTCACACACACACTCACATACAGACACACACACACAGAGGTGTTTGCTCTTGGAGAAGCCACCTGTCTAATGAAGGAAAAACCGAAACCTCCTGACAACAGTCCCATGCATGAGCTTGGAAGCAGATTATCCCAATGTCTGCAGCTCCAACCAGCAACTGGACTACAGCCTGGTGAGAGCCCCCAGCCAGAACCACCGAGCTAAGCTGCCCTCGGATCCCTGACCCTCAGACACGGGGTGAGATACTAAATTGTGTTGTTTAAAGTTGCTACCTTTGTTACCCAGCAATCATTATATGACTAATATAAACCGTTTCTGGATTGGGCAATCTGGGTCAAAGGGGAAACTAAAACTGTCTCTACTCTGGTAAACACACAGCCGAAGGAAACTGCCAGCCAGCCACAGCTCAGGCCTCAACAATGAGCAATGTTAATAGAATGCGACCATCACAGTGAAGAGTCTTTCGGCTGTACAGAACCACAAAGCCAATTCCTGTGACTTAAACAATAAAGAATTTTATTATCTTGTAGAGCAGGAAGTCCCCAAGTAGACTGACTCCAGAATTGTTACATCCTACAGCTCGACATCAGTGATAAACACCCAGATCCAAATGACTGAAAGGATATGTAGAGCATGCCAGCAGCTATAGCAAATCTCTATGCATAAAAATTGCTTGCATTATTTTTGAAAACAAACACATATTGTTAGACTATGAAAACATATGTGCACATGTAAAAATGACATACGCCACCATCAACATAGCAGTTACCCCCACAAAAGGATGGGTGGAGTCAAGTAGGGAGTACAAAATTTTAATTAAAATATAAAAGAAAGCGAAGAAGAAATCTGAGGCAATTCAGCAAAATATTAGCATCTGTTTATCTTCGGGGCAAGTATATAGATATTTGTTATTCTTGGGAGCATTTTTGTACATTTGCACTATTAATTGTTACATCTAAATTGCATCATGATATAAAGAAGTCGCCTCAAGGAGATGCAAGAAGGGGACACACAGAAACATTTTCTAGCCGAAGGAGAAGACAAGCATTTATTCTGTAAGAAAACCTTTTGAGTGTCTTCTGGGTGTCAAGCACATTCTAGGCCATCAGGACAGGATGTGGAACAACACAGAATGATTCCTGTTTTCATGGAGCTTATACACTACTGGGTAAAGAGATATAACAAAATAGCAAATAATGAAGGAAAGAATCAGATGGTGAGAGACGTGAGAAATGAAGCAGAGAAGTAGGCTAGGAATGACTGAGGATGGCAGGTGGGATTGTGGATTCATAGCAGATCTCCTGGAGAAGAGGACATTCCTGTTACATCAAAAGAAAAAAAACAAATCATGGGAGCATCTCTGGAAAGAGGGTTAAGGCCTGGAGCTGAGAATGAATTCAATGTGCTTGAGGAACACGAAGAAGGCCAGCTGGCACCCAAGTACGTACACAACCAACTTTTTCAAACAGGAGGGAACATGAAAGGGATCAGGAGAAAATGTTGGGAAGATCAAGTGTAGCTTCATATCAGTGTCACATTACCTTTTGGGCATCACAGAATCCTTTGAAAATTTAGTGGAAAGCGGTAGGTTCTAGAAAAAATGCACACACATACACCTATTTTTGCTTACAATTTCAGGTATGTGTGAATCTTTTGCAGCTTCCCCCGAAATGACGTAATTCCAGTGTTTGAACTGAAAGCACATTATTCCCAGGCAACCCCTGGTTCGTGTGGGTATGGTATGGGGGCCTGGTTATTTCTACCTAATGCAGGACGGTTTGAACGCAGCATGATTGCTCCTGACTGTGCTGGTCAAAAAGTCTGGACAGGTGTCCCTGTCTAAGGCTCTTCGACCGTTTTCCTTTGTTTCCCCTTGCTTTTCAGTGTCAGACCGACATAGTAGTCTGAAGGTGCTCCCTGCCTTATCTTTCGTTTTATTTGAATAATATACGTTTGTTAATGTAAAAAATCCAAAATATTTTCATTTCAACATGTGGCACTAGCCACATTTCAAGAGCTCCACAGCCACATGTGACTAGTGGCTTCCATATTGAACAGTCACACCACAAAGAGTCACATGAACACAATGGCCTCCTCCATAAATATTTGCATATCTACAGATCAACCAGTTTTATATTTACATTATAGTCAAATGTTTAAATAATAACCAAGTGGTTCTCATTCCATTTTCTCATTTTCAAGAAGCATTCCTCTCCTTTCTCAGTATTTAGCCACTGGACCATCAGCATAAGCATTACTTGGGATTGCTCGAAATGAGAATTCTTGACACCACCCCAGACTTTGTGAATCAGAATCTCTGGGGAGAAGCTTAGCAATCTGTGTTTCTGTGATTTTGAGGCATTCTCCAGAACCCTAGAATAACATGGCTGATTCTGTGTTACATAATAATATTGATTTTTATTACATTATGAAATACTCTTTCTGAAGAAGAAGCATTTTGGGGATTGCGTAATCTCATAGTCAGGTTACCATCTTATATTGCAAGTGGCACATCTCATTCCCTGCCTTCTCTCTCATAGGCTTTACCAGTAATAAGTATGTCTTGACTTCTAATTCTGCTTGGTGTCAGCTTTTTAGAGAAACTAACCAACACCACTGGTATCAAGCATGATCAGAAAGAAGAGGTGGTAAGATGGGGCTTGGGTCCCAAATCATTCATCACATGGACGTTCCCATACTAAGTGGTATCTGGGGCACAGATAATTCCCAACATCTTAGTAGAGGGGATGCTTTGGCTGGTGTGATGAGTCAGGCCTTTGAACATAAAATAGAACAACACATTTAGGGATAATGGAAATAGCTGATTACTAAGTTGAACTGATATTCTACATAGGGATAACGGAAAACTAAGGGCAGTTAACAGAGTTGAAAACCATGTGTGAAAGTCAATGGTACTCTTGTAGCTCCTATAATAGGAAAGTAGACCCAACTGAGGAGTAAACTCATGTTCTGATATTTATATTCACCAAGTTTCAAAGAGAGTTGAATACTTAATCAAGGCAGGTCTAACAGGCTAAAAATAGTGTTCTAACTTGAAAACCTTAAACTCCTGAACATGAAATTGAGTCATCTGCATGGATGCCCCCAAATATTATAGCTCCACAATGGGAGGGTTATTCACCTCCCTGAATCCTCCAAGCTATGAAACTCTAACCTGTCTGTATGAAGAGCTAGAGCTCCTCTCTCCTTCCTCCCACTCTGGGAGGATACAGTATAAACCTCACCACTGAAAGAGAACAGGTGTCCCTCAAGACTTACCCCCAGGCCTGTCCTGTTATTGCCAGGTCAATAACTAGGGTTAAATCTAAACATAATCTGTTTAGAAGTAATGAGTATGATAAGGAAAGAAAAAGACAAATCCTAGTGGAGTTTCAAGAATTTGCTACTATATACCAATGGGAGCCCAGGGAATACTCGTGGGATTGAATTTTGAGGGTGCTTGGTCAAAGAGTACAGGACATTCAAATGGAGAAGCAAGAGTTCATTTACTTGAGAGTACTCTTCAGGGACAAGAGATTGAAAAGCCTATCAAGAATTCCAGTGGGCAAATTGGCTGTTAGGCAATTCTTAGAAACCCTAGAGAAAGGGATAGACTATGCTAATCAAAGTGGTAATGCCTGAGATGCCACAGAGAATTTGTGGGAAGCCATAGATTCTAGAAACAATACACCCCATAATTAAGTGGTACAGGAAAGTAGGTGTGATGCATTGAGCATATTATGTGAAGATAGATGACCCATGATTTTCGCCCTACTCACCAAGTCCATCAGGAATGTGCTGATGGGAAGGGTACCCAACTCACTAAGACATTCACGGTAACTTTCTTTCACAGGCTAGAGTTGACTTTAGAAACCTGGTTTACTAATAGCAGTGGGAGTGATGAGGTCTCTCACAGCAACAGACTTCAGGTGATGCTGCTTAGCCACCAGAAGTGAGGAGGTGCCACAATTGCCATTAATAACCAGAAAAATTGAAGGTACATCCACAGGGGTTTGATCCACAAAGAATTATGAAGATGGCTAGTAGAAAATGGTATCCCTGGGGACAAAATAAGATAGAAAAGGAGATATCACTTAATATATTCAATTAACAAAAAGGCAAGAATAGCTGATTAGGAGGCCAAGGGTGATCACCCCAACAAGAAGTAATGAACTTTGCTCAAATTCCTGGAACTGAATGAGTTTTTACATCCAGAATCTGTTGGCTACAGAGGTAGCTATATCTCCAAAAGGAAGTGCATGGCAACACCATGGCACATATATACGACAATGGTTCCCTTGATCCTTCCCTAGAAAGACTGACAATCATTCATTTAGAAGACAATGGACTGGGGAAAGGGAAATATCCATACATTATGAAGTTACTGGACCCAGTATGAAGTGATGTCGATACCTGGAGACCTAAAATGTCATCACACTTAGGTGTACGTGGAAGCGAGCTAATAAATTGAGTCCTAGCCACAGGCCAATTTATAGTGGGTCCAGTGGATTCATGGACCCTTAACTGATAATTTTCCTGGTCTACAAATATATAATTGGGATTGTTGAACTCCTACATTAAATCCTTGGCCCATTATAATAGAAAGGCTTCTAAAACTGAGTTTCCCTACCCAAGATAGTGAATCAAGAATAGTAACATATTCTTGGAGGGATGATGGAGATCTGTACTCCCCTGAAGATCTTAATGATGTAGAGTGGTGATTGCTTTCATAACTTTACATCTCACTTTAATTCACTGATCTGGTCCCTGCAGATACTGCAGAATGACTGTAGACTGACACCTAGTCCACTAAGAAGCAGTTCCAATAGTGGTTGTCTTAACTTTCATAGTATATTTGTTAAAACAGATTAAAAAGGACTCTGGCACATAGTACATATCCAATGAGTTATTTTCTATCCCACTCAGAGAAGAGAATCAGAAACAATTTACAGCACATGAAATGGACGAGAATATGCATTTCCAAAGTACTGTCCCAAATATATGTTAATTCTTCTGCTGTCACAATGCAGTCAGAAAAATTCTGGACCATCTAAGTATCCTGCAGGATGGCCATTGCATCCACGACAGAGCAGAGAGAGTAAGAGAGAGAGCAAGCACACTGGAAGCCTTGGTAAAGTCACTCACTTCAGATGGCAAGAAATAATCCCCATTAAGATCCAGGAGCATGGCACATTGGTAAAGGGTTGGCATGGGGTTCCATTGATCAGGGAAATGCCAATAATGAAGTACAGGCCTCTTTGAGTTGGGTTCTGTTCACAATACATTCCATACCCAGATATTCTAGCCCATATGCCAGATCCAAAAGGTAAGCAGCTTTGCATAGGCCTGCAACACGAAAGGAGTCTTCCGTAAGCCCAGGCTGTGAAATAAGTACCACTTGGAATATATTATCTAGCACACTATCTAGTTTTGGAGGTGTCACTAGTAGGAAGAGATGTGGTAAGGAGGTTATAACAAATCCTAGAAGGAAAACCACAACATGTGTCCATGGGTCCTCTTCCCTGTCATCTGTAGCATCTTCTTTTTGAGTAACAGATCCTAGATTGTTAGTGGATCCTATTGGACATGGCACATTTTACTATGTCGCATCAAGTGATGATGAGTATGGAACTGCTCATCATGAGTTCTCTCAGAGCTTCCAGACATAAAATTACACAGGTCCATAGCAGGCCCTCCTAAGACAGATGGTACATCCAGACTGAATCCCAAGCAGGACCAGAGGACACAAGCAAGCAGGAACCCCAGACTCCCAAGCCTGTCCAGTGCCACTCTCTCAATTTGTATGTATGGTCATGTAGTTAGGAGATAGTCCCAACACAGTAGGCAGAAGGAAAATCCCAAGCTTGGTTTATGCATGGAACCCCTCAGAATAGGAGTGCAAACTCAAAATGGGTGGTGGGTACATCACGACAACATTCAGGAGTAAACTTGAACAACAGATGAGGAGAAATCTCCCCAGTGGGTGGTCTAGTAGAGCCATCTGCTCTGTGTGGAAGAAGTCCCCTGGGTGAGGATAAAATATAGACTCACGGGCAGCAGCAAATGGCTGTACTTGCTGATCAGGAGCCTGAAATGAAAAGGGCCAATGATTGGAGGTCAGACAGTCTGATGTGGAGGCTGGTGAATGGGCATATGGAAGTGGGCACCACGTGTGACCAGAAAATGTGATCATGGCAGACAAGAAAGCATCCACCATGGAAAAGGTATTGAATAACTGATTAGACAAAAATGGATCAGTCAGTGGCCATGAGTCAGTGTTTGTCAATAGCCACCCAGACACATGATGGACACACAAAACAGAGATGGAGGTTTCATGACACAGCAGTTTGACCTGCTGTCTGCCAAGCCCAATCTAACTACCACCAACTCTGAATGTCCAACCCACGGGCAAAAAGGTCCAGTGCTGAGGCCTTAAGATGGCACGACTCTGATCCAGTAGGCCCAGGATAAGGGCCTAGAATTCTGCGCTTCTAACAAGGTTCTAAATGCTGTCAGTGATGCCAGCGGTGTCACTGATGTTGGTGTATGTATGATAGAGTGCGGACTTAAAAGAGCAGAAGTTGTCTCCTCTAAGTTCATAAGCTGGACTCTTGGTAGAGGGAGAAGCTCTTCTAATCGGTGGTAAAGGCTGTATGATTTTTAGCAGAGAATCCTTTCTAAGTAGCAACAGCAGGGGATGACTGATCCTTGAGAGCTGGACCTGACTTAATTGAGAGCATTTCCAAGCATGGCTTCCTGGAAATGAAGGGGTTACTCTTTGCTAAGAGGTGAGCAGCATGAATTGTACCAAATCTTGGGGGAGTTAGGTCTAAGTCCTCTCTTCCCTCAGTACTGCTGGCTGCACCATGGGTCTGAAACTTTTAATTGTGAGTTTCTATGAGCTTCAACCAAATTGTAATCAGGGGAAGTATGCTACTCTCCAAAGGAGTTAAAGATTGGGAGGGATTTGGCAGGGGCTCCCCATAAATCCAAGTCCATGCATGCCTCTCTGGGGCTCTGCAAACCTGCTTTGTCCCTTCTGCTCCACACGGGGCCTCCCAGAGCCTCCAGACAAAACCATAATTCAGGCTGGACAAGGGCTGCATTGACACCAGCTCCTCACCAAAGTCCCTCTGGAGGACTGGGCCCATTTACCTGTGATTTGGCTTCTTTTTGTCTTATCGTATTTCACTGGAAAATCTGATCTCATGTAAGGTTTGTGTTTCCCATTGTGTTTCTGGGCAGGTAACCAGTGGAACGCAGCCAGGAAATGTAAACAGTTAATGAAATCGAACAGGGTCCACACTCTCGTTGATATTTCATGTCTCCAACCAATCTCTCTCTCCTACTTCCTCCACTGTGCTCTCCCTCCTGGGTATGACCCGGGTCTGCTCTGCATCAACGCAGCAAGTGCTTTAAGGAAACAGGGGTGTCTGCAGCCATTAGAAATTCAAATCCACCTGCTGGAACACATTCAAGCAGGAGGACAGCTCGGGGTCAGCCGGGATGTGACTGGTGAAGGATGACCGTCTGGCCATGAGCCCAGAGGGGCCCATAAATCATGCTGGTTTCCAGGGGCAAGGCACACTAGCGGGAATCAGGTGAGAGGCCCACCTGTGTCCAGGTGGCTGGATGCTATTAAACAGTGGCCCCCGAAGGGCTTGAAAATGGGCAGTTGTGGTTCCTTACACCCTGGAAACAATTTGTGGCCCAGGCCTGCTCTTTCTCTGGGTGTCTCTCTGCATGTCTGCCTCCTCCTCTGCATTTCCCCTCTCCCCATGCTCATTCTCTCTTCCCCTTGACTTTCTTTTGTGCTTTCCCTTCTCCTCTCCTTCCCCTGGCCCCGCCCCACCCTTTATATGGTGTGAAGTTTCCAGACTCTAAGCACAAGGTCAGACTGCAGCGTCTCTTAACCAGGGAAAGGGGGTTTTTCAGCTGTGGCCTGTGCACAGCTGACCATTTGACACCCAGGGGATCCACCTGTAGGAAGCATGGGAAATGGGCCAGGGGTCTTTAAGCAAAACGGAAAGAGGCCCATTTTGTCATTGTCTTCAGCGTCCAGCACTCCCCATTCCAGTCCTCCTCACCTTTCGGGGCCTCTCCATGGCTTCACCCAGGCCTGCCATCTCTGCTGGCATGACAGGCTTTGTTCTCCTTTCCCTGACCCCTCTCCCATGCTTACTCATGGGGACAAGTATTCAGACCAAAAGAGTGACACTGATGGAAGACATTCCTGACTCCAGTGTGTGACATCGGGAGACAGTTCACCTGTTCTTCTTTCCCTCCAGTCACAAGACATTGAGTCACCCAACCTGGAAGCCTGCTTGCCTCAGTCTGCGTCCATCTCTCCAAGGCTCAGTGGTCAGAAGGAACCATCAGTGATACCCACACGTACCCCAAACTCCCTTAGCAGTCTGCTTTTGGAAAACATGCCTTTCTCTCTAGATTCAGCTTCCTCTCCTAGAGAGTGGAGAGGGTTAGCTTATGTATGGTCTCTAAGGGCTCACTTAGCCTCTGCCTTCAGAGGTTTACTCTGTGACCCTGAGTTTCTCAAGTCTCTGACCTTATGGTAGCAACAGGTCACCTCATACAGCAAATGCACACATCACTGGCTCTTCTTTCATAAGGTCCCCACGCCCTCGAGATCTCAGTCTCTTGTGTCTGGGCATTCCCTAGAGATGTTCCCGGGTACTCACAAACCAGTTAGAATAGACACCTGCATCCATGTGCAGCCCCTGGGTCTTTTCCTCTTATACCCCACCCAGCTCTGCATCTGTATCTAAAACCCTCTGAGATTTCAGTGTGTGTCTCCCTGCTGCCGGTGTCTGCACAAGGGTGCAACCTGCCACTATTCCCACAACTACTGAGCAGGCCTCCATGGGGCAACAGGTTCTAGTTCAATTCTGAAGTAAGGAGATGGCCTCTCCCCATTCAGTGACACAGGGGCTCACACGGCCCTCCAAAAGTTCCTGCCGGTGTCCTCAAGGGTCACAGAGCCTATTGTACAAATAATTCCTCAGCTCTTTCCTTAGGAACCTCCTTTCTGCAGGACTCAGATGCAGTGCTTATAGGGTTCCCTAGGGTCCTCCCAGCAACCCCTTTGTCTTCCCAGTTTGAGGTGGAAGAATCTTCCCGCAAATTGCCTCCTCCAGACATGTTGAAAAGCCATCTTAGGCTCAGTGAGATCCCTCACTGTTCCCCAACACACACACGTTTTGTATATGTATGATTTAGTAATTTCCATTTACATCATCCTAGCAAATAAATCAAAGGTGAATGTGTGTGTTTGGAGTGAAAGAGAAGACTCAGAGGTTTTCTCCAAGTGACTCATCCAGTATGCCAAACCACAACACTGGGTAAAATGAGGAATTCTCTAACTCTTCCCCCAATATATTCCAGAAGCAGGAATTGATCTCCACAGAAAACTTCTCACAAATAGTGTTGTTGGTACTTTTTAAAGTTTGTTCTTGCTGATAAATAAAAATCAAATGTATCAGGGAATAAAATATCATGCTATTAAGAAAGTGCTTTCTTGTGGTTAGATGCTTGGTCTGGAAAATCAGCCTGATCTTATTTTTAGAACTAATGAAAAGAGCCTCATATAAGGCTAAGGTATAATAATAGCTATTTTTGTCTCCCTGGGCACAGTGATTAAACGTCGTTATGAAGAGTATGGACCCAGCATTCTGAGTGAAGACACCTGGAATTTAGGCCTGATTTTATGATCTATACTCCCTGCTGGTAACCCAGAGAGCACAAGTCAGACTATATACTCCTGTGAGTATTAATATTTATCTATTTGACAACTCAATTACTGCCAATATAGTTTGTGTGACCAGAAGACCAGACCTCGTCTAGGGGACCAGGGAAGGATTCCTTAGGACCTGTTGCTGGTATCGACCTTTAAAGGATGAAGAGATGTTGAAGCAACAGACACAGTGATGTGTTAGTGTTCCAGGTAAGAGGAGCAACACTTGCAAAGGCTGGCTAAGAAAAATTATGTTATAGTGTGAGGAACTCAAAAAAGACTCATTTAAACTGGAGCCCAGAGAGCAATCGTGAGTGGGGGCTGGAAAGAAAGGCAAGCAGGTCCCTGTGGAGCATGTTGAAGACTTTTGTAAACTCTTACGTAATGACCAGTTTCCAAGATGGTGGCCAACTATCTCTACATCCCGGTGCATGCGGTGCCTCCCCAGCCCCCGTGCGCCCAGGTTGGTCTGTGTGATCAGCAGCACACAGGAGAAGTGATGGAACCGCACTTCTGGGATGAGAGTATAGGAGACCACCTGCCCTCTTCTGAATCACTCACTCTGAGGGAGCCCTGTTGTGCACATGCCTATGGAGAGCCTCACAGGGCAAGAGCTTGGCCTCCTGACAAGCATCATGTAAGTGATTTTACCAGCAGGTTCTCCAGCTCAACCAAGCCCTTTTGGATGACTACAGTTCTGGTCCACACCAAATACAGCCTCCTGCAAGACCCTGAGCCAGAGCTGTAGACCTAACCACTCCTGGATCAAGTAGGCTCTCTGGGCATCAGTTTCTTTCTCCAACTATAAAACCGAGAGACTGGATAACAGCATGTGAGCACAGAAGAGAGTTAGAGATAATATAGCCCCTGCAGCCAATAAGCCCCTGCAGGCAGACCAGTGGTCATGGATGAGAGCCCAGAGTGATTCTACTTGGAAGCAGCTGGGAAGGGGCTAACAGCAGTCAGAGTAACCATTGATTTGGCCACTGAAACTATGGCAGGCTTTGGGCCTGCATTATCTCAAGGAATCCTCCGATTTAGCCTGAATTAGGCTCTAGATTACCCCCATTTTACAGAAAAGAAAATGAGGTAGAGATAGTGAGTCCACAGCGATTCCATCCTCCCATGCTTCTGAAAGCTATGATAAAGTTGTGTAGGTCTAGAAATAACTGCTACAAAGGCAAAGCAGACACCACTTGCTCATCTGCCATCACCTTGATCACCCATACCACAGCCACGAGCATGCTCGAGGAAATCATCCCTGCCAGATGATCATTCAATATGACCCTACCTCCCTCCTGGGCACAAAGTTCCCATTTCCCATCCCACCTGACCTAGAAGTTTGGCAGGGGTGCAGCCACTACAGGTGGAGTTTGATGTCCATGGTAGCATTTAAATGGCAGCCATGCAAGTGCTTTCACATCATTTATTCCCCAGCACCACCTTGTAAATATGGCCCCCGGAAGTTTCCCCAGACCGGCCGGAATGTGGGGTCTTTGTTCCCAAGTCTGGAAACATCTTCACTTGCCCATCCTAGAACAGGCTCGCTGACAATGCTCTTGGCTTTCGTCGTTACTTTTGACGTAAGCACGACTGAGGGCTTCTTTATTTTTCAGTTTTGAAATCTTACTTTTCAGGGAAGATAAACCAACTGTAAGAGTATGTCATGGAAACCAACTTGGCAGGCAAGCCCTCCTGGAGATGAAAAGGGGTTTTGCCTGATGTTCCATGATCTCAGTGTAAAGCAAATAGATTTATCCTTTTTAAATGTTCTTGTATGGTCATCAGCATCACAGTGAGGTAAATCATGGCCCCTGGCTGACTCAAGTCCAGAATCATGAGTTAATCAGGCCTGGAATTCTCAAAGCAGAAAGGTAGGGGGGAAAAAAACTGGCCTAGAAATGAGTGTTTCAAAATTACCTTAATTAAAGGAAGTTTTCCCTTTTTACTTAATCCTCCTGGGAATTCCCCCAAAGGCACCTGATTCTTGCATCTTATAAAGGTGCTCCTGTTCTGTTAACAGTGAGTGAAGTTAAGTCTGGGCAGACCTGGCCCTCTTCTGCACCCTTCTCCAACAGATCATTTGCTCTGGAATATTAGTAGCTGAGTGACCTGGTACAAAGCATATAACCCATCTGAACCTGTGATGACCTAAAGCTGTCCTCTGCGTGGTTGAACTCAGAAGCCACAACGAGACATGATCAAAAACTAAGGCAACTGAGGTAAAGTGACTAGCATGTTGCCAGGCACAGTCCATCCGAGCCATTTAATAAAGAAGCAGTAGAGTGACCAAGGGTGTCGGTGCCAGAGGTGGAGAAGCTGCATTAACATTTTGGCTCCCCCACTTACTAGCACTGGGCATGTTACTTGATCTCTCCAAGCCAGTTTTCTCATCTGCACGGAGGTGGTAATGGTGTGTCTGTGCTACTTCACGGGGTTGTTAGGAGGATGCAAAGGGAAAATTATTACAACAGTGCCCAGATCATAGCAAATAATAAGTAAACTATGGAGACTTTGAAGATGATGACGGTGGCAATCACAGCTACTATTATTAATATTACCGACCATGTATTATTTTGGGTTCTTTGATTCAGGCAAGGAAATCATCTGGTTAACTTATGAAAAAAGGAAAAACTGAGTAGCTCTGAAGCAGTCGACACAATCAAAGGATAAGCTTGAGAAAGAACTAGGAAGCATGAGTCAGGGAGCCCCCAAGAAGGTGACAGGAACTAATAATGATGGTATCTTCCAGATGCTGCTCACAATGAACCAGCTTCACCATCGTGGAGTCATCCTCCAAAGGAAGGTAAATACTTTGACATCCCAAGAAAGACGAAATCCAACGGAGAGGCGTAATGATCCCAAAGAAAGTCTAAATGTCACCAAAAGTTGGGGGCTAAGACACAGGGCGAGCTGAGATATCTGGTGCCAACTACAATCACGACAAGTCAGACCTACCACGGTGATCATTACTGCTAATGTTAATTTCATAATACTAGTAGTTGAAGTAGCTGCTGCTATATTATTGCTACTCAAGAAGATCAAAACAACAATATCACTGAATGTCGAGACCTGAACTTCATGGATACTTTGATTCTAAGATCATCTGACGAGCCATGAGACTCGTACCCCCTTTGTTTCTTCTTTTTTAAAATCAAGTTTTTCCAGGATGCTCTTCTCTTTTGGAAAAAATGCTAATTTTCCCCTGATAAAATGAAACCATCTTGTCTGCTTTTTTAAATGTCTGACACTCTATGAAGTGCTCAATGTCTTTTATCTCACTATACTACTAGGTTAGCTTAGTAGAAAAGAATAACCATCATTAAATAAAGCTTAATGGAAACAATAAAAATTAATGTTGAAGTCATAATGATATTTATAATTGTTAATAATTAATACCAAGCGATGATCATTTTTAATTTTACAATAAAGTTTCTCTATGTAGTGAATCGCTCATTCGATTCTCCATGACATGCAATTAAATCCAAGCGCCCACTGGTCCTGCATCCAACTAAACAGAGTTGCCTGTGTGAGAAGCAGTTCAATTCCCAAAAAATACTTGCAGTTTGAAAGGTCCTCCTCTGTGATCTATTTGTGGTAAAACAGAAGGAACGAATGTTCAGTGGGGTAACTGATGTTGCTGAATTATAAAGTGATTCAAAGCAGAGGACATCCATTTGCTGTCACAATATTTAAAATTCTTTGAGACAATGTACTGCTTCTTAAATTTTAGAATAATTCTGAGACTCGTTAATCCATCGAGGTTCATATTTGAAACTATTGTTTATTTTCTGTCTTAGTGATGAGCTAATCTCTATGGAAAGGCAATGTAACATGCTTCGGGTTAGAATTCTTCTGCAAGTGCTGTGAAGACCTGGGTTTCTCCCATCTGCTGTCACCTGGTTCTCAGAGTCTCTCTCTGCGACTCAGTCTCAGCTGTTCAGAGGACTGTTGCCTAGTCTTCAGAGCTCAAATCCTTTAAGAAAGACACATTACTCTTCTCATTCTGAAGAGTATGTTGGGAACTATTTTCCTGGAGTGGTGATGAATTTGCATTGACTTTTCTTTCCTCCATTGGTATTTCTGCTGTGCCCAGCAAATCTCATCTGTGATACTAAGACTAAGGTGACAAAGTTATCTGCAAAGCTACCAGCGCCTGGGGTCGGGGGTGGGGCTTGCTTTTCTCCCTGCTGTGCTAGATGTCATTGGTCTCCTTAATCACACCCAAAAGAAGATAGAAGTAGGAGGTGATGGGAGAGTCTCCCCAGAGGAAAAGACCACACAAGCCACCAGGAGGGATATAATCATCTAGAGACCAATGGAATGTATTTTGGCAAGAAAGCTATGGAAAGTCTTATTTTATGTCACTGGAACCACTTATTAAAGGAAATTTTTTTTCAGAAAAAATTCTCCATCCCTTTTGGGTTGATGAATCCTTGATACAGAAAGACCTCTAATGACCTCAAATCCTGTCGCCACCCTTAGGGCACAGGAGGAGAAACAGGGGTGGGGACCCTAGAGAAAAACTTACTCTATTTAATCATACTGCAAAAATTTTAACCCTGCACATTTTTTCTTCATTGGGTACAACGCCTCTCTCAGAGAAGTGTCAGGGCAGAGCTAGAAATAACACAATGTTCCTGGACAAGAAGCCAACAGATTTATCTCTGTGTCTGCCCTGGGCAAGTCAAGGGAAGCTCAGAGGACAGTCAGAAGGCAAACTTAAGGGCATAGGAAGAAACCTGAGGTGATCAGTCTGGAGGTCATTGCAAAGCTGGAAGGAAAGATTAACTGCAGGGAATAGGGCTGGTTCTGGAAGGAAGAAGATGAGGAAAAGTCTGAGCAGAGCATGGGTCTGGGAGCCCAGGGAACCTTGCGTTCACATCTGCCCCTCACCTGAGAGGTTTCAGAGGGAGCCATTCTCCTCATGGGCACATTCGACTTAGGTTTTCAGATTTCCTTAAATAATCTCATCTGGATAGCTTGCTAACTGATCTCCCTGCCCACAGCCCCATTCCCTTTCTCTGAGCCCAAAGTGGGCTTTCCTCAAATTCCAGTTACTCCTTCGTTTAAATTCCTTTTTATAAAGTCCAAATCTATTAATGTGGTTAAAAAACAAAACTGTGGGGTCTTCTGTTTCCCAACCTTTGTTTTCAAACAAGCTGACTCTGACCTGCCTCTGGGCCTTGGTACAGACCGCTCTGGCCCTGACTCTGCCCATTGCATGTTTTTCTTCTCCTTCCGGATGCAGGTTTGACATCACAAATCTTCCAGGAAGCCTTCTCTGAGTCTCCCAGAGTGCTGGCGTGCCCACTGTTACTCTTATTATGCTGGATTGTAAGCACATTCTATTCGTCTCCTTCCCTTTAGATGCAAAGACACTCCAATCAAGATATATTACTATGATATTTCCATCACCTACCATGCTTTTTTTTGAGGAAAAGATGTCCCCAACTTCGGAAGGTCCAAAGAATAACTTAAGAGCAGCCTATCTACATATACATTTCCTTTACTGGCAGAAAATCCCCGGATCTTTAGAACAACATCCTTTCCCTTTCTGGCCTTGTTGCAATGTAAGTGACAAAACTATAAGACATTCAAGGTATACGACATGATGGCTTGATACAAATAAGCATAGGGAATAGAGTCCCGCTTTCCACAGTGGACTACAAGCATCCATTACCTCACCTTGTATTTATCTATTTATGTTGGTGAGAACATTTAAGTTGTACTGTCTTAGCAAATTTCAGTAATACAACACAGGCTATCGATATTCACTGTGTTTTACTTTAGATCCTTGTAATTTATTCATGCATTCATTTTCAGGCTTGAAGTTTGTTCCCTTTTTCCCAATCCTTCCCTACTTTCCCTCTTCTCTCCTTCAATCCCTTCTACTCCATATCTATGAGTTTTACAAATTTTTTTTACAAAGATTCCTCATATCAGTGATACTGTGATTATCTGTCTGTCTCTTTCTGCCTATTCTCCTTGGCATAATGCCCTCGGGGCTCATCCGTGTTGTTAGAAATGACCAAGCTTCCTTTTTATTTATAGGATGACTAGTAAATATTCACACAGGTAAGAATAGATGTGTGTGTGCACATATAAAATTTTCTTTACCCATTTTTCTGTCAACAGACACTTCAGCTGTTTCCATACCTGCTATGAACCTGGGAATGCAGAGAGCTTGAAATAATGATTTCACACACTATTCTAAACTTAGAGGTTCTGATGCGACACCGGGACATTGAGACCACCTTAGGGAGACCACAGACTCATTTTCGGAGGACTAGAAAAGTCCTAGAAGAATAAGGGAGGAGATGAGAAGAAAACACTTGGAGAGGAAGTCCAAGTCAAGCAGCAGCCCCGGCCTGGCTTTCTCGGGAGGCCTGTCCCTGGACCACAGCATCCGAACCACGGCACCCGACACACACCTCCTCCTCAGACCCTGGCAGGAGCTCGTGGTTCCTGGTTGTGTCTGTACCACTCTTAAAAGCAAGCATGTTTACTTGTGCCTGTGCAGAAGAAGATGGAAGCCCTGCCTATTCCAGGAGCTTGTAACACCATCAAGCAGTCCCCTTCTCCAGCCCCAAATTCACTGGTGCTTTCTCACCACAGAGCTTCAGCCCACTGGGAACTGTCTCCTCCGAGTGCCAGGCGAGGACGGCCTCCATCCATCCTTTGCCAGGGAGGCAACTGTATCAAAACACAAGAGTCATCAGAGTTGTCCAAGCTGGCAGGTTCTACCTAAAGATTTGTGAATTTCAGGTCTGTTTCCCCTCTAGTGTAACCCCTCCAAGTCACTGCTTTATCTGGAACCCTTCTCTGGATTTCAAGTCAAAGGACTTCCATAGGAACATCTGATCTGTACCTTGAGACATGTGTGGTCTTGGAAAGTCGATGAACTACTGTAAAGCACCATCTCTTCATTTGTCAAGGGGACATAGTGGAATCCCTGCCCCTTAGGATTGGAATGGGAAGATGGATTCTATGGCGTGGTACTGAGGAAGCATGAGTTAGCATATGCCTGGGCCTTGCATGTACCACACACAGGTGCCTGGGCTAGGGGAGAAGTGGTGACCAGAATTCAGCCCAGTTTCTAGTGACCAAGCCATGTGTCCATAGCTGTGTCCACTCAGAGTACCTTTCAGTAATTTTCACAAATGGATCCTCAAAAACGGGTTAAAAATGGGACTGGTAGGGTGGAGCACATTACATCTCAGGAAGGGCTGTCTTAACTTCTTTCTTAGCCAGAGAGACAACAAAAACAACTGTTGTTAAAACAGTAGAAGCACAAAACAACAGAGTACCCAAAAATAAATCCTTTGGAGTTAGTCTCAGGTTTGAGCCCATTTGTGCCACCAGCTATGCTGAGTGATCATCAGCAGGATGCATAACCTCTCTGAGTTTCAGCTTTATCATTTGTAAAAGGGGAGGCATTGGAGAGGGTTAAAGGTGACGATCATAATTACTATCTGCTCGTGGTTCACGTGTTCTGGGAGCTAGCTTTATGGGAAAGGAGACCCCAGAACACCAGAGGTAATCAAACATTCATTACTGTAATTGGTATTTATTAAAGTCTTAATGTGTTCTAGGCTCAGGGGGGCTTAGATCATCTATTGAGAATTTTTTGCTGGCCAGATAATGCGCTAAGCATTTCTTATACAGAATCTCATCTTCACCCACAACCTAAGAAGAAGGTAGTATTATTATCTGCTCAAGGGGAACAAGCTAAGAAGCAATGACTTAATGTTTGGGTAAACACTAAGCAAGACAAATTGCGTTTTGGAAGAAGATAAGTACAACGATATACTTTGAGGGAGGTGGTAGCTTGAAACTGGAGTTTATTTTTGGAGGCAACCTGGTTATCCATCGCTAGAGACTGGTGTAAATACATGATGATGGATCAGGCAGCAGTCAGAAATAATAATTTACACCTAGGAATAGGGCTGGATCTCCAAACCCATGTTAAATGAGAGGAGTAAGAAACAGGATGAGATTTAGAACACAGCATGAGAGGACCATCTGAGTCAAATTATGGGGCAATCACTGTGGTTCTGTACTCATTAAAAAGGGCATCTCAGCCAGGGAGCACCTGTCATGGATATTGGGGTGGGGACAAACTGAACTCACCTGTTCATTCCAGATGCCACCACCTGACCTGACATACACCAGAAACCACAGTGATTGACACATGACCCTTGACCTCCAAGATCAAGGTGGGTTCTCTGAGAAAGTTCTACTAGAAGGTTCTCTCTGCCACTGGAAGCTCTGCTCTCCTACAATCCTCTCTCTGAGTTGGTAGATGTCAGAACCCCTGCAAGAGCAAGCCTTAGACCAGGGATTAAAGTTTAACTATCAGGACAGTGAATTGCCTCTGGCTCCAGCACCCAGTTGTGGATGCATCCAGATCAAAAAGGAAAGCTGATGGACAAGCTTGACATGTGAGACACGTAGTACGTGACCAGGACAGATCCTTCACCAAGAAACAAAGGAATGACACAAGTTGAAGAAAACCACCAATAACTTCAAAGGACAATGTCACCTTGCCCAACCAGGAACTGAAACCTGGTCTGCAGACTCCTCTCTCCATCCCCCTTCCTCACCATGTGGGATTTTCCCTCAAAAAGTCAGGCCACTGGCAAAGCCACTGGAGTCAGCCTCCTTTGGCTGGCTCCATTCTCTCTCTCTCTGCTCCCCAATAATGAACCCCCAACTTGCTTACTTGCTGAGTCTGTCTGATATGTGGAGCAACCCTGAGCCCACGGGGTCTGAACCTTCCTTGGTCGGCTCCATTCCTATACTCTCTAATTAAATCTCTGCTTCCTCACTCACCCAACTCTGTCATGGATTCTTTGGGCAACCGAACCCCACAGTAGATTCCTTTTTTCCCCTCCCAGGCGTGCTCTTATGAAGTGGAGGAATTAAGACTTGACCCAAGTGGAGAATGTTATTAGCAGAGAACACTCCTATTCTGAAGAAGTCAATCAACATTATAAGTAACACACCCCCTCAGCAGCTACTAGTCTTTCCCGATTATTGAGAAAGGCTGCATGGGGCAAAGAAAAATCGATGTAGCATTCTGTTCAATTGTTTGACCACTAAGTAAGTAAATAATGATGAAATAATAAAATATTAGACAGCAGGCAGAAACCCTAATTTATAGAACTATATTATCTATGTATAATATTTATTCCTGATATTACCCAAAAAATTAGGCTATATAGCCCAGGAAATATATATATATATATATATATTAAGCCTACGTCTCCTGAGTGTGATAGCTCTCTCAACCGACAAAATCCAAACAGTGCTCTTTTAGAAGTAGTGAAGACAGCTTTTTACGCACAGACCAGATATAGAATCTGATCCCTGAAATGCTTTTGGGATACACTTTTATTGGTGAGGGAGAGGGGAAGGTGTGAATTAGAACAGGAATTACAAACGGAATTCAGTTATTCATTTGTGAATTCCTCACATGGATAACACACAGCATTCACATAATTGTAAAATGCACATAGGGTTCCATTCTCAGAGAAGGTCCTTTTATCTAGTTAGTAGCGTCCAGCCAGTCTAGACTGTCAGGTGCCTGGTGGCTGGGTGGCCACTGTTGGTCCTCAGAGGCTAGAAACTGGGTGCGGCTTCCTTTCTTCTACATGAGGAGCAATACAACAGAGCAGTTAAAAATAAAAGCAAAATGTTTCCCCGAACAGTGCTGCCTGATTTTGTTGGGTAATGACAGGAATATCCTGGACCTGCAAACAGGGAAAAGAACTTTAAGGAATAAATAACCCAAGACTGAAGAGGCAGTAGGAGAGAACTCAGAGGTGTGCTGGGGCTGGGGATCACTACCCCCAGGACTGGACCCTGGTCGGGGAAGTAAAAATCCACCAAGCAGTGTCAAGGAAGCTGATGTCCCTGCGAAGGGTAAGTCATGGGGTCTCACCTTCCTCTTTTAATTTCTTCTTTTTGGGCTTCAGGAGCCAACCGCCAGAGGACACCAGGGTGCAAGAACTTTGAAAGAACAGATCATATTGATGAGGGACAGGAGAGAAGGGACTGGCTGGAAAACCTAGAACCCTTCATTAGCAACCTGAACGGGGGACACACTCCCAAGTTACCCCGTTATAGTAATAAGAGAGACAACATATAGACTGTATTAGAATACAAATATAAAATGGAGTGACTTATGTTTGACTTATGCTTTTACCCTGACATGTTATATGAAACTGAAATAACTTGTAAACATAGATAAACACACCAGTAGGTGTTACCCCGCGTGCATCTGCACCCTTAGACATAGCAGCCCCTGGAGCCTGCTGATAACACACACTGAAGACACCAGATGACGCCCATCTAAGAGTATAAGAAGAGAGGACTGAGAGAGAGCCATTAGAGCCTTCGTTCTGCTCCTCCACAGATGGTCGCTCTCCACTCCCCTTATCACACCTGCCTGAAGCGCTGCCTTGGACTGTGAGGCCAGATTGTGATCCACAGAATCGGGCCCAAACGAGAAGCCGAGACGCAGCTGCACGTCCTTTGTTCCAGTGTGTGTGTCTGTCGGCGCGGATCCCTGGGTGGCCTGCCGAGGTCTGGAAACCACCAGGCTAAGGTAATAAACCACGTGAGATTCGTGCATTCTGTGTTCTGTCTCCTGTGTAATTTATGCTCGGCCGAAATAGATATTAAGTACCTTGGGTCGTACATATAAGTTCAGTCCCATAGGATTGGCGGAGGCACCCTTTGTCACCTGTGCATACATCTCATGCCACCGGCAAAACTGAGACACCCCCCTATCCTGGGTCCTCCTGAAGGGAGGTCCCTTCCCCCCATATATGAGTCCATTTTAACAACTCTCTCTTGCTCTTGTAACCCCAAGCTGCATGCATCACTTTTGTTTAACTGTTTTCTAATAAAATTGCCATGTGGTGTGGGGACAAGATGTCTCCCCTGGAGTTCTTTCCAGGACTAAGTGACCTCGTCAGTGCCAGGTCCCCGCATCAACATCACCACCACCCCTCCCTTCCCATCATGCCGGCACTGAGCTGGGGTCCAGGGTGGTAAGAAGGAGTGGTGGGAGGAAAAAAGCTTTGAATTAGATGCGAGATTAAAGCTTTAATTGGTATGAAACTGGACTGTAAAGCCCCTGGCACTGATTGAAAAGCTCTGAGACCACTTGAGAAGTCTTCAAGGAATTGTAAAAGGGACAGAATGAAAGTACATTGGAAGTAAGCAATGGAAGGAAAATCACACTGATTACTCACTGCCTCAAGCCTGGCCCAGTCAGTAACAAACAAACCAGATAAGCAAACCATTAGCAGTACCTTTGTATGCATATAGAGATTTTATGCTGCCCTCCTATAGTAATGGTTTCCCCCAGAAAAATAAGCAGAAGAAGGGGCAGGAGTGATGTTAACCTTTTGATTCAGACATTCTGTTTAAAACATACATTTTGCTTAAAAAATTTTTTTCTAGAAGGGTAGACGAGGTTTGAATGACATATTATTGCCTCTCTTTGACTAGTGAGGCATTTAGCAAATCCTTCACCCCAGGAGAAATGAAATTCAAGCCAAACACAAGATTTAACTTGGGTATTACTTATTTCCCTTCCTAATGTTGCCACAAGCCAAACTCCATGATTTTCCAAGGGGGAAAAATGTTTATTATTCCAACCGTTGTCATAGCAGTGCGTGTTTCCACACTATTGTCCCTGTCTCCCCAGATGTGACTCCACTAATAAATGTTCCAGACCTGCAGCCCCAGGCGCTTCAGCCAGAAGGAAACATACTGGTGCTGCTACACAGTCAGCTGAAAAGCCCAGCCCTGCCTGGGAGTCTGAGTCCAAGTATTTTCAATCATGTCAGAGGTGGGAAAGCAGCCTCCCCCAGCCCAGCAGGACTGATTCCTCTAGGACGTGACCCAGTCCCAAGTCCCATCCTCCTCCACCCACATCTGTGGCCTCGCCTAGAGACTGGTTATTTGAGAGCTTGACCCGGTTATACTGACATCAGCAAAATGAAAAGCAGAATCCGGGTGAGGCTTCAAATCTCACCAGGACATTGGCGATCCGATAGCACCTAGTCTTCCAGTCTTACTGGGATGATGGCTCTTTCATTTATCATTCAAACCACACAGTGAATAAACAGGTAACCAGAATATATTCTATTTCAAATAACGCTGAGGATTCTTCAGGAGAGTATGTTTCCTTAGGTCACCTCTTACCCCACTTTTGTGTTTCCATTCAATGACTTGCTTCTGCTCCATGATTCAACTGCTTTGAAGGCTGTCTTCTCTCTGTCCCACTTGCCACACACAGAACAGCCCATTCCTTCTTCAGCCCTTCCAAGTTCCACTAGAGCTGTGCTGAGTGTGCTTTGACTCAAGGCTGTAAGTTTCAGCATCACAACAGAGCAACATTTGGCCAACACCTGAATCTGATAACCTTGTCTCTGCACAGACCTCCCCCGGAAGCCTGCGTGCCTACAAGAACCTGGAGTCAGGTAGGGAAACTCAATTCATCCAACGAATTCTGAATGAATACTGACTATGTGCCAGGTGCTTAGAGGGCATCAGTGAACGAAACAGACAAGAAGCACTGTCCTTAGGCACCTGTGATTTTGCCAAGAGGAGACAAAATAAATAAATAAAAAGTAACGTGCATCCTTGTGGCTTAGGTGGTTAAGATGGCTAAGGTGCTGGCCATGTAAAACCCAAGGACCCATGCTCAAGACCCAGGGCCAGGGAGAATAAAGCAAAGCAAAACAAAGCAAAAGAGTAAGTAAATAATATAGTATAATAAAAAAATGACGTGTGATGAAAAAAATAGAGCAGCTAAGGGTGTGCTAAGAGCCAGGCCAGAAGAGTTATAACTTCTCTTTTTTTTCTCTTTTTTTTTTTGCGAGCAAAGGGTACAAAAATTTATTTGCTCAATGGAGGAGAGGGGCTGGACTTGAAAGGAATTCTCATTTGTTTTTTTGTTTGTTTGTTTTTAATTATTATAACCTTGTTTGCCACATTTATATTTTTTGTGCTACATATTTTTTTTTTGTAGTGATTATCCTAAACATGAAAATAATTTCCTATGTATAGGTTCCCCATTTCTTAGATATATTTCAACACACCATGCCCTCCACCAAATCACCAAGTGTTCTTCCCCACTATCCCGTGGGCTCCATCACCAAGTGCCCCTGTGGGTGCACCCCCGCCATTCCCTTTTGGTCACCTCAGTTCTGTTGCCAATGTTTCAGGATTGGTTTTGTTTCATCTGTTCCTTTGTTTTGTCTATTCACATTCCACCTATGAGTGAGGTCATCTGTTCTCTATCTTTCTTCTTTTGACTTGTTTCACTTAGCATCATCTCCTCTAGTTCCATCCATGTTGATTCATTGACAGGGTTTCATCTCTTCTAAGGGCTGTGTAATATCCCACTGTGTACATGCACCACATAGAAGAGTGATAACTTTAAGCCGATGGGCAAGAAGGTCTCATTGAGAAGGTAGCAAAGGTTTTCAGGAGGTGAGGAAAGCAATGGTGAGGATACATCAGAGAAGAGCATTTGAGGGGAAGGGAGCAGACTGTGCAAAGGCCAGGAGGCAGGGGCATGCCTGGTGTGTTTTAGGATCAGCAAGGAGGCCTGTGTGGCTGAGTGAAGGAGAGAGGAGGAGAACAAGGGTCAGAAAGCAGCACTGAGAAGGCCAGGATCAAGACACAGGGTATTTCTGAGGAAGATGGGGAGCCACTAGAGAGCACTGAGCAGAAGGGTAAAGCTGATAGAGGGAGCGCTCAGAATGGGATGCTGCCTGCCTGCAACCTCCTGGGTAGTTTCACAGACTTGGAAATCCACAGGTAAGCAAACTACAGGGAAACGACAAAATAAAGCAAATTCGATTCTGGTAACAGAACAACGATGCAGGAAGCCCTTTTAATCCCTTTAAAGAGCACACTGGAGCCAGGATCAATCTTGTTACATACCTTCGTTAAAGGGTATTTCAGGATGTCCTCTTCTGTTCTCACCAGAAATTGCCCCCGACAACTGTTTGGTCTTTTAATGACTAAAAGAACCCCTTTTTCCTACTCTAAAGGGCCAGAGCAGGGAATGTATTCACCCGCCCTGCCAAAGCTAGAGGCAGTCCTCCCTGCCCAGGAGAACGCTTGTCTCCTGCTTTTGCTTTCTTTCTCCTCCATTTTCTCTAATAAATTTATAAAACTGCACCCTAACACTCAAGAATTCTTTCTTGGACTGCTCACCACCGGATCCAGAGCCCCCGCATCAAAGTGATCTGACACGTCCCAGTGGGAATCCCCAGGTCATGAAGCGAAGCCTAGGCTAAATTTTAAGACAGGGCCAGAGCAAGACCCAGATAGAAAGGGATGGTGGTAATTCAGGAGAGTGAAATAATGTCTCCCACTAAGCTGGAGGTAGGGTCTAGAATTTTTAATAGGTTTTACTTTTTAAAGCAGTTTCTGGGTCACAGCAAAATTGAGCAGCAAGTACCAAGAGCTCCCGTATACCTGTCTCCTGTGTACGCTCTTCTTCTACCAATATCCTGCACC
The DNA here is from genome assembly GCA_004363575.1 of Solenodon paradoxus. Taxonomy (NCBI): domain Eukaryota; kingdom Metazoa; phylum Chordata; class Mammalia; order Eulipotyphla; family Solenodontidae; genus Solenodon; species Solenodon paradoxus. The sequence continues at coordinate 62,126 of RJWH01003949.1, forward strand.
CTAGGGGTACATGCATTAAACCCATGAACCTAGATTGGCCCATGAGTCAGTAATGGCAGTTGCCCAAAATCCATAGTCTACACGAGGGTTTGTTCTTGGTGCTATACATTCTGAGTTGTGACACGTATAAAGCCACAGACCCACCATTGTATCCTGCAGAATAGTTTCACTGTCCTAAAAATCTTTTGTGTGCTTCATAGTCATCCCTCCCTCGCCCAACCTGGGTCAGATGTCACTCTTTCTGTCTCTATAGTTTTGCCTTTTTTTGGAATGTCAAGTGCTTAGAGCCCTACATTATGTAGCCTTTTCAGATTGGTTTTTCTTACTTTGTAATATGCATTTAAGTTTCAGCCATGTCTTTTTATGGTTTGATGGCTCATTTATTTTTAGTGCTTAATAATGTTCCATTGTCTAGATGTACTACAGTTTACTTATCCATTCACCTCCTGAAGGACATCTTGGTTGTTTCCAAGTTTTGGCAATTATGAATAAAGCTGCTATAAGCATCCATGTGCTGGGTTTTGTGTGGAAATAAAAATTTTCCAGTTCATTTAGATAAATGCTAAGGAGCATTCTGGGTTTAATTTGATATCAGAATGTCCTAATGGATTGGTGGTGTGTGAGAAAAACAGAAAGGGGAAGGACCTGGGGTAGAACAGTGTGGGAGAAGAATTTCAAAAGTTAAATATTGGACATGTTGATGGGGAAAGGTCCATTACACACCCAAATGGAGAAGTCAAGTAGGCAGGTATTATTAACATCTGGGGTCCAGGAGGGACACTGGTGGAGACACAGAGAGGGGCATCATTGGTCACAGATTAAGGTAAAGCCAGGATATTAGATGAGGGAGTATACATGAGAAATAGACCAAAACCAGAACTCCAGGACTTCTGACATTAAGAGGAAGAGAAGACGGGAGGGATCAGCAAAGAACTGAAACAGCGCTTGCAGTGAGCAGTGATTAGGAGCAAAACCAAGAGAAAGGGATAGGCCAAAAGGCAGTTGAAAAAGAACATCAATGGAAACTAAGTGCCCAGTATCAGATGAGTGGATAAAGAAGATGTGATACATATACACAATGGAATACTACATAGCCCTTAGAAGAGATGAAGCCTGTCATTTGAGTCAACATGGATGGAACTAGAGGGGATTATGATAAGTGAAATAAGTCAAAAGAAGAAAGATAGATGTCAGAAGACCTCACTCGCAGGTGGAACATGAATAGACAACACAAAGGAACAGATGAAATAAAACCAACCCTTGGACACTGGCAACAGAACTGAGGTGACCAGTAGAGTGGGACAGGGCCAGGATGGTGGGTTGGTAAGTGGCCCACTGGACAATGGGGAAGAACACTTGGTGATTTGGTGGAGTGCAAGGTGTGTTGAAATAGATCTAAGGAATGGGGAAACTGTACATATGAGTTTATCACAATGTGTAAAAATAATCAATAAAAAGTAACATCGTCTCAATAAAATACAATACTTTGGGGGAAAAAAGAAAGAAAGAAAAAGTAGATCAAGGAGGAGGGATTGCTCAACTGGGAAAATGCTGGTAAGAGATCTGATAAGATGACTTGACCATGAATTTAGCAACATGGAGGTCAGTGATCTTGAACAGGAATTGTTTTATAATGGAGGTAAAAGAAGGACTGTTGTAGATTTAAGACGTGCATTCCCCACCCCCTCCCACCAATTGAGGTATCATTGTTTCACAGCACAATGAAAGTTTCTGATGTGAAGCTTCACTCTTCATCAAAGACCTAACACATCCTACCCATACCTGGTTTCTAATAGTCCTTCACCACTGCCCTTTGTTCCTACTTCCTTCCCCGCTGGTAACCTCAGTTCTGTTGTCACTAAGACATGAATTCACAATGGGGGTGACAGCACTCCCAAGGGAAGGTCAAGTGATACTTGAAGGATGAAAAAATTGTGCATTTTTATGTATAAAGCATAGACATATAGAATATAAAGTTATTAGTCCATCTCTGGGATTAAAATGTCATGCGTGGAAAAACAAGAGATTTAAAAAACATCCAAAAAGATTCCTTAAGGGGAAAAAGCTTGGGAAACACTGGTTCATGAGAGAATATGAGGGAAGGAATTAGAAATAGAAGATAAACAGTGTTTTGATGAGTTTTGCTCCAAAAAGGATCAGCTGCCAGACAAAGTGGAGTTAAGAATTTCACCTCTAAAATATTTAGTCATCATAATATGGTATTTATAAGTCCCATATTACAGGTCAAATACTGTTCTTCCTCTTCACAGAGGTTAACTCAGTTATTTCCCTCAACGGCTCTGTGAGAGAGGCACCATGATTGTTCTCATTTTGAAGCTGGGGAAACAGACCTAGAGAATTTCCTCAACTAGGAAATGTTGGGCCTGAGGTTTAAACAAAGGCAGCCTGGCTCCTGAACCAATAAAAAAGATTTCTCCTAGATCCTTTTATATTGTTTGTCTTAGTTCTCTCTCTTTCCTACACACAAAAAAAAGACCTAAAATCATGCATCATTCGAAATTTAATATTGGGCATTTCTCCCCTAAAATCTCTCAATCATTCTCTGCTCTGAGAAATTCCTCTACCTTTGGTCCCTCTGCCCCTCCCCCTCCCTCTGCCCCTCCCCCTCTCTCCCTCTCTCCCTCTCGCCTTTGCTTCTGTGGTCAGCTTCCCAAACCATAATTCTGTGAAATTATCTCTTGAATAAGTTATGCTTGTCCACCCAAATTCAGCCAGAGGGTCTTTCCTCTCTCAGGCCAAATGGCCTAGTCAAGGTTAATCAAGGTGAAGTTAAACAGTTGAAATTAAAAGTCAAAGGAATGAGTCCCTCCCCTGGAATGCAGAAATTCAGCTGGTCATTTATTCATTAAGTTGGCATTCTTCCTACTACCCAAGAATCTTGATGGGCCCTCCCTGACCCTTCCTCCCCCAAGCAATGGCCTTATTAACATAACCCAAAAGAAACCAGGGAACCTTCAAGCGAAAGAAAACTCTATGCCTTCATCAGGCGAATTTTTCAGAGAAAGCTGTATTTAAAAAAGAAATTGTATAATTTTCTTCATTCTTCATTTAACAGGTTAATACCAAGTCAGAGGCAAGCTGGTTTAATTCTAGTAGATGAACCCTAACCAGCAATTAGGATATAGCTATTCATGGCAAATTATTTTAATTAGGGCCCAATTTGGGAGTTAGGCCTTTTTTTTTTTTTTTTTTTCTTTCTCCTCTACAAGTGTCAAATGTAATGGATTTGCAAGGAAACAAATGATTTTCTGCAGTGGCCTGTCTCTAAGATCACTGGGAGTGGTCTGTGAGGCTACTACCTCTGTTCCCACTTTTGTTTTCTGGTCTTCGGGGCTGAAAGCATCTCCCACAAACATCTCTGCTCCAGGATCCACCATCCCTCCGCCAGGAGTCACGATCCCCAAGTTAAGTTCATTTAGGCTGGGTTGGGGCTGGGGAGACCTCCTAGCCTCTGGCACCTCCAAGTTCACAAAATATTCCAGAATGCCTTTGGGATGCTTTGCAAATATGTCTACAGCTGTAAGGTAGAGACGCACTTCGTCATTCTCACTCTTGTCCAGTGTTTAACCACTGGAGTCAAGCATAGCCTCTCACACTTCCAAAGACAAACATCAACTTCAGAGTCAGTAGCCATTCCATCAGGAGAAAGAGAAAGATTTATTTCTTCCTATAATTCTCAATGCATGAGGTTAACTCGCAGAAAAAGAAATTGGTCCTCTGTGACTATATAGAAATATCATTTCCTTTCCATACTAACCCTAACATCCCTAACCCTCATTTGATCAAATTCTAGCAAGCATTGCTGAACAGCACACCTCTAGGTTATTTTACCCCTAGATCTGACTTATGCTTTATCACAGCTAAAGAAAATGTTCAATTCCAGGCCAAAGACCATTCTCATCCTAGAGGGTGCTAAAGATGCTTTTTTCATCTACAATATGTAATTTCTTATTCTCTAATTGTATCTTTTTCCTCTTGCCCTCAATTAAGGAGTGTGTAGAAGTGACAGTTCTTTACAGATCCAAGCCCACTTTAATGTCTCAATGCAAACCATCAGCTCATAGCAACATTTTGTTACTGATGGTAAAATACTTGTAATATATCTAGACACTAATTGCATGCACATGGCTATTCTTTTGTTGAGAATTATTGAAGCAGAGTAGAAAGCAGGGAAAAACACAGACAAGAAGTTTAGTATGTAAATTGACCACATTTCCTTGAGGAAAAAAAAAAAAGAGAGAGAGATTGGGATGGCAAAAAAGGGATGGGGTTATGTGCTAGCGACTAAGGAGAGGGGACTCTGCCAGCAGGGCCAAGCAGCCAGGCCAGCAACAAGCAAGTGCTATGTGACACCCACCGGTGAGCGAATAGTAACAATGTGTCGTCCAGTGGGACTTCATACAAAAGGCCAGCGCTGGGGCACACAATTTTAGCACCTTAGATTAAAACCTAATTCGGTGCCCCTAGAAGCCCTACTCTAAATGTCCTGCCTAAAATACATACCACTTTAACCATTCCAGTGCCACAATGTCCAATAACCCCCCACAGTGCCAGAGATAACCCCATAGCACTTACCTGCAGCTCGAACACATCACGGTATTCTGCTGTCTTTGAAGAAACAAGCATGCGTGCCCATGTGTGACAGTGGAGTGAGGGAAATCCTCTTCCTGTGGCTCCTGATTGCTGATTCCTCGCGGGGGCGGGGGCAGCAGTATCGGCCACAGCCCACCAGTCAGTGCAGGCAGGGAATGTCCTTAACAAAGGCACAAGTGGCAGATGCTTTGGGACCCCCTCAATGGACTAAGGCTGGGTCAACTCAAATGCCCCTTTTGTCTTGCATTAAGATGACCTTGTTTGAGCAGCAGTTAGGTCGATCGCCTCTGAAAGGGTCAGCTACTATCCCTGGGTTTGAGACCTGGTGGGGAGGGGGAAAGGTGGGGAGCAACTAGTGTGAACAGCTAAATAAAAAGGAAAGATATTTCCTCCTCCTTTCTCTTCCTGCTGCCTACTCATCTTCATTCTTGTCAGCACCTTTCCTTTAAAAAAATTTTTTTTTAATAAAAAGAGGGCCCTGGTGTATGAAAAACAGGGCAAAATTGAGATTTATACTAAAATAATGGGACAGTCCAGAAATATAAGGAAAAAAAGTGGGGGGAGGGGACTGCCTCATTTAAAATGTTACGTATGGTCAGCCTATCAATATGGTAAAATTATAAATCCCACTGTCAAGTAGGAACTTGAGGGCTGGAATCAGAGAGGAGGCCTGAAACCTTTTCAGCCCACTAATTTTAAGACTTTAGGTGAATTACTTAGAAGTGCTTTTTGACCCTGGGTGTTCTTCTTTTAAAAGGAATAGTAAGTGTATATTCCTCAGACCACTGTTATGAGAATCACAAGCAAAATACTAATAACCAGAGAAAGCATAAGGCAAATCCACAAAGTGCTGGTTCTCGCCAGTGATGTGCAGCCCTCACGGACATACTCCTATGGGAGGGAAACAGGGCCGTGTTGCAAGTTTTGCAAAATAGTTTCCATGTTATTGATAAAGAAAACATTTCCATTCATTTGCACGTTGCACAGATGTTTTAATTAAAAAAATATGTAGCTGATTTTGCAAAAATGTGATGTAATTGCCTAGCCTCATATTTATAAGATGGGAAACCAATGTTTTGAGACAATAAAATGGCTCATCTATTATTGCCTGTTATCTAGATGAGCCATTTTGAAAGCAGACAGCTTTGAAATCTGTCTCAGATCCAAGCTATTTTGACTAAATGTTTTGAATTGAATAGTGTGAAACTTACTCAAAAGTTTTAGTCTTCAGATTAATAGATTTCTAAAGAGGTTTAGATTGTTTAGATTTAAAATTCTTTGATTTTTAAATAGTATAAAAATGTTGCAAAAATATTTTGCCTAAGTGGTCTGGTTTAAAAAAACAGTTTGAAACCAAACAGTCTTGCACTGTCTTTAAAAAAAAAAAAAAGTGATTTATATGTTATGAAAGTCACATGAAATAGATCCCAAGTCAAATAATTTTAAGGAAACCATTCCAAAACCACTATTTTGAAAAACTTTCCTAAGTTAACCATTGATGACAATGACTGTCAAAACTCCCAAGCATTCAGATGTATTTGATGTTTTCAAACATCACAAAATGCTTTATTCTTTTCCATTCCCATTTATTTGATTTGTTGGCCTAGAAAACTCAAACAGTGCATGTAAGTATAATTTAGCAATGAAAAGCTTACAGAAAGAAAGATAACACAGCAGGAGGAGGAAAAGCTCTGCTTTTGAGTGAAGCCCAGGCCTGAATCCTTTTTCTGTTACATATGAACTGTGGCAGCATCACACCCCCTTTTCTGTCTTTGACTGAGCTCCCCAGAAAGCAGAGCCCGGGCCTAGGGCTTTTATGCATGAAATTTGGAAAATGACCTAGGGAGAGAATTGAGAGTGAAAAGAAGTAAACTGGAAAAGAAACCAAACTATTGCCACTGGTATTCTAGAGACAATCACCAGTCTAGACCACTGGGTCCAATGGGGGCTATGTTGAATGCCCAAGGGTCAAAAGAGGGGGAAGCTCTCAATGGGCTCCCTTCCTCACTCATAGGGATGAGTCCACTCCTAGATCATGTGTCTGGGTGATGGATGGATTTCTGCAGAATCCCCATGTGGCTGTGTCAGAGAATTCCTGAAGCAGTGAAGGGGTCCAGAACATGCCACTCTAAAATATGCCACATTGGCATAAGGATTATTTTGAGTTGAAAGCAACTGAGAATCAACAGATACAGAAAGAAACCTGAGTTTCCCTTATCTGACTAAAAGCAGCAACTTCTGGGGAATGAGGTTCCATAAATTTCCTCTCGAGGGAAGTTTCATGTCCATAAAGAAGATGGAAAGACCACTTGCACCCACATAAACAATCATTATCACAAACTTTCTTATCTCCGTTTGTTCTCCTAAAAACCCATTTGTTTTTCCTAAAGAAATCTATTTGTTCTTCCTATAGAAACTCTTTCTTCCCATTTCCTTTCCCTTACTAAGTTAGGTATATAAATATATTAACGGTGGAACAAGCTGGCTGCCTCTTTGATTAGCATCCACATGCAAATAAACTTTTTCTCCTGTTAATCTGTCTTTTGTCAGTTTAACTCACAGGTCCCAGATACAGAACCTAAGAGGTCAGAGAGAAATTCTTTTCCTCCCCACAGAAGAAAGTGGAAGGGGTGAGAGGCAGCTAGTGTGATCAAGCAGGTTATTCCTATACCAAACTGGTTGCTACAGCTATGATGTAATCAGTGGTGGACCCAGGTGAGGTGGGTACAAGAGATGACCAAGGCAGTTTCTTCATCTATATAATGAGGGTAAAATTACCAACATGGCAGAAGTTTTATTTGTAGAGCCTATGCTTCAGCCTATATGCTCTTTCTTTAACTGAAACCCCATCTTTCCTTAACTGTCTGGTGAACAATTCCTCATCATTGAATTCTTTCTCTCTCCACGTTTGCAGATCTATAGAAAGGAAGGCTTCCTTCCCATTTCCTTGCCTTCCTCCAGGCCCACAGAGCAGGAAAACCTGCCTTTCTTTCCATGCCTCCCCCCACCCAACCCCATTCATTCCTACTCCTTGTATGACAAAGCAGTTACTCTATCAAGATTAGGAAGGATTCTCTTCCTGGCTAACCTGACCTCTTCTCCTTCTGTACAGTAAGCACCTCCAGGCAGCGACCCAGGACATCGTTTCTTAATTCCCATTTAGGGAAAAAAAAGCGCAGCTGGCTGCCAGCTTTCATTTCATTTTACATAAACACACTCTTGGAGGCTGAAGCAAATTGAACTGGTTTTCAATGAGAAGATTAAATATAAAAACTCTTGCTGGAGCTATTTCTAAACAGAGCTTGTGGCTCACCCTTATGTATATGATGATCAGTATTTAATGACTCAGGGCACATGGGAAATGGTGAAGGCAAGTCCTGAGGCTGGGCAGGTTTGACGCCCCCCTCCCACTCCTGCCCCCGAAGATAGTAGGAAGGAAGAGGATTTGGGTGGGAAGGAAGAGAAATCTTTTATCCCATTTTATCAGCTGAAAATCGGATATGCTGATCCCTATCCAGTGCTTCAATCTATTTCTCCTGGGTCCTTCTATTATGTTGTAAGCTCTGCTAGAGCAAGAGTCTTTGTTTTGTTTACTGATGTAGCCCAAATGCCTGGATAAGAGCCTGGAACATAGGAGGAACTCAGTATTGATTATTTGTTTAATCAATCAGTGAGTCCATGAGGAAGGGTCATGATTAACACCCCATAAAACCTCAGTGATCCCCTGCAGACACACATGGCTCTCGACTCCTCCCAACAACAGGACACTTACCTTGAATTATTTGACATGGAATCTAACCTCCTGTTTGACTTGCAGATTCCCAAGTGCGGGGATTTTAAGTTTTATTTATCTTTGTCTCCCAAAGACTGAGCAGAATGGGGAACTGAATCCTAGAATGTGCTTGAAAACAAGAGCTGAACGAGTGACAAGGAAAATAAAGGCAAGCCTGTTCTTGTCTAACGTTCTTCTTTTATTTCCAATACCAGAGATTTTTTGGTTTTAAAGTCAGAATACATGATGAATGAATGAATCACCCTGAAACTTGTTCCAAAACATTGAGGAAAAAGAAGGAAAACCAAACTAAACCCGAAGAAAAAGTTCCATGGAAAAATGTGAAAGTGACTCTAGGGCTCTTAAACATGTTTTTGTGTGTGTGTTTTGTTTTTTAAAGGAACAGTGCAGGCAGGACTGAAGGTGAGTAGGCAGGTAGGAAGAGGGAGGAGGAAGAGGTATTTTATTTATTTATTTAGTTGTCCATCTTGGTTGATTCACCCAGCCCCAAACCTGGGTCCTTGGGATGTATGTGGACTTTGCTCAGTCAGAGGCAGGAGACCCAACCACTACTCTGCTGGGTGTGTCGGCATCTATTTTTGAAGTCCAAGAAGTACGAGTGAGTGCACAGGAAGGAGTTGCAGTTCTCTGAGGATTTTCTACAATTGTTACCAAAAGTACAATCCCAGGAAGGAAAGGAGAGCTCAAGGCAATAAGAAGAGAAGCTATTAAAATTGTAAAGAATTATTGAATGACAAATACATGGCATTTGTGGGAAGCACTTTCCCTCCCCTACAGCCCCAACCAATACCATGGTGCACATGACTTGTTTAAATTAAAAAACCAAAGTTTCTGAAACAAAAAACCCAGTTAGTAAGAAGCATGGTATTGCTGTATCTTTTTGCAAATCTCTTAAATCTGGCTTCATGGCAGCCCGCTGAATTCTCATTTCTGCTTCTGCCTTTAATCTGTTGTTATATGTTATATTGGTAGAAGTATGTAAAGTATTTTAAGTCAAAAGAGGCAAAATTTCTGAGCCTTGCCAAGCTGAGAGTGCATCAGAGAATGAGGCAGGTCAGGACTGGGAGATCCAGTCTTCAGGGGATATGTAGTTGGAAAAGAGAAGAGTATTTTAATGGCCAATTTAGCGAATTGTGGTTGTTCTATTTTGATACGACACCCAAATTTGCTAGTTTTAGTTTCTTCAAGGGTTATTTGCAGTGTAGAATCTAAAACCATGTCAATGAACTTTCATACCCTATTATACTAAAATCCATTGGTATATCTTGACATCTGAATGGATTTTGTACCTATGCATGATGTTGCAACATCATGGAAAATATTGGCTCACTGAGATTATGCGTGTCTTCTGCTTATTTCATGATATAACACTAAAAAATCTCATTTGTCATAATCACTACCAGAAAAATTCTTAGGCATTGGAAAACTGCCAAGCTCATAGAGATGGATACAATTTTTCCTAAAATTCTAACTTTCAATTGATAACTTGAATTTTAATCTCCCAATTTCTGGGGGTCAGGAGTCTGGCATAGTTTACCTTGTTCTCTGGCATAAGGTCTCTCATAGACTATAGTCAAGGACTACATATCCATATAAAAACAGATTCTCTTTTATTAAAGATGAAGACAATTTTCTAGCTTGTTACATAACAAAAGAAACTGTATTCGTTTTCCATTGCTGCATTCCCAATGACCCTTAAGTATTCACATCCATTGTCTTCCTCCAACATCTCAAGAAATTTTGTTGTTGTGTTTTGTTTTCGACATGCTCCCACTTGTCATAGTTACACAAAGCCAATGGAGCTGTATATTTAAATGCCTCTATTCTAAGAGTTTCTACTATCTATGTGAATTCTCCAATCTCTCTTATTTTGCCTTCAAAAATTCAATAAACATGCTACCACTTATCAAAGCTGGCATCCTTTCCACGGCAAAGACTAAACTCAAAAGAGATTTCTATGCCTTTGTTTTCCTGTTTAACTGCCTATCCTTTTTGATATTTACTCTTCCTGTCAGTGCCTATAGCTAGATAATGAACTAAAATATAACATTTGCTTATACCTCTGCTTTTCCATTAGGGTTTCCAAATTTAGGCTGGATCTGGGCGTTGCTGGCAAATTGGATGGTGGCCCTGTGAGAGGGGTCGTTGGAATTCAGAATTGAATGGCCCCCAAGGGTAACCAGTCTTCCAACTGACAAAGGCCCCAGAAACTATTCTGAGAAGCTGGGTCCGTGCCAGTCCTTTGATAATTGGACTTCAACCTGAGATTAAACAATGATTTAGTAGGTGAAACACCCTGAAGGAAATAAGGGAGGAGAGCCATCAGACTTCAATCTGCTCGTGTGTCTGTGTGGACGAGAGAGGGAAGGAAGGCTGAACTGAGAGCATCCTAGCGCCCCACGGGGTCCAAAGAGGATCCTCAAAGCTGTCAAGAGTCCGAAAGCCAAAGTCAGCTGTCAGAGGAGTCCTGGGTCTCCGTGGCCCTGTCTGCCTTGGTGTCCCCGCCATGCCAGTGTTGGTTGGGAGTAGGACATGTGGTATCACACCCAGCAATGAACTTCAGGGTGCAACAGCTGGAGCCCTTGGTCAATTCCATTCCCTGTGCAGCGGTTCTCTTCGGGACGTCAGCGGTTCTCATCGGGACGTCAGCGGTTCTCATCGGGACGTCTGGTGAAGGTCTGCCAGTGATGGGGCTACAGAGAGGTATATTTATTCTGGAATGAGAGCACCTCTCTGAGAGGTAAGTTTTTTCTGTCTTTACTGAAAAAATATGATCTTTACACTCTCACCGAAGAAGCAGAACGGTGTCCTGTCTTGTGATTTATGTAGCTGATTTTCTATGTTGTTACATTTCTTGTTCCTTCAAAGCTCTTTTATTTACTCAGCAATACTTTAGAGAACCTAACTGCTCTGGTCATTAAAGAATCAATGGTAAACAAGTCAGCCATGAAAATATCTTATTTTAGGGAAAAATAGATAGTAAACTGTGAATCAAAAATGAAGACAAAACAATTCTGATCATGCTAATACATTAAGAAAAATAAAACAGGATGATGTAATAACTTCTAGGGGGCAAGGTAGAAGAGAACTCTTCCATCTGTTCAATCATGCTTTTTGCTTTCTTTTCTAATTGCTCAGACTGTTTTGAAACCCTGAGGTGGGGCATTTAACCTGAGTGCAGTTTTCTTTCCTGCCGGGTATAAAGACTGATTGTTCCGTTCGCTCCAACTTCTGTCTTCTCCTAACAATGTGATTGCTGGCAAGTCACATTCCTGAAATACTGTCAGCTTTCCTGTACATCCTTCTTTACACGGGGGACAGGGCTGGTCCTGCATGATGAATAAACATTTCTTCTGTGTTAGTAACTCCTCTAATTTGTTTTGGACTCTCCTTATTTTTCCCTCTAAAAAATAAAATCTCAAACAAAGGTCAAGTCAGTCATTGGAGAGTAAAGTCTACCAGGTCACACTCAGTTCTGTGAACACAAAGCCCTCCCCTAAACTGCAATGCTTGAATTATTAGCCACACAAGTAGATGAAGAGGCAACACAAAGGGACAAGAGAACTGGGCTGGAAGTCAGTGCACAATTATTTTGCTCCAGTTCTATCAACTAATCCTTTCACCTCTGATTCCCAGCATATGAAAAGTACATAATATATCTTGTTGAACGTATATTATGAACGTGATCTGAAGTTATCACTTTCTGTATCAGTTTGTATAGAGATTAAGGGGCTGTAACAAAGAGCCCCCACAATATGGTGGCTTACACAAGCGGAATGGTGCAAAACTGATAACACAGAATAGTGACAAGCAAGGGAGCTCAACATCTCTGCTCTATGGGCTTACCTGGGAGCCAGGTTCCTTCTACTTTCTTCCTCTAGCTCCTTTTCGGGTGATGTTGCATGATTGAGGTTGCCTCCATAGCATCAAACCCCAGCCCCAGCCAGAGGGAAGGGGGAAAGAGGGTGGAAAGCAAAGAATTTCCTTTTAAGGAAGTGATGTGAAACTTGCATACTTCTGCTCCCTTTGCACTAGCAGGATTCTGATCACAGGCCACTAGGAGCTTCTAGGGAGGCTGGAAAATGTGGCCTCTAGCTGATTAGTCAACTTCCCAGACAGCAGCTGTGAAGTGGGGGCCAAAGGAGTAACTTACTAAAAAGGAAAACAGATACCCTTGGACACTGAGCACGCTGCCAAACTTATGTCAAGATTTCATAATTGAGTCTATGATTTTAATAAGGAGTGAATTTGTCATGCTATCTTTCATCTTATTTAGCTTTTTCCCCCCAGAATTTGTTGTTGCTGCTTATTCATTCCAGCTTTAAGCCCACTGTTTCCCTCCACCGAGTGACTTTGGACACATGTGTTTTAATATGGCATCCATGGCTCCACAGACCCCTCAGGGGAGTCTTAACATTTTTATGAAGACTTTTTAAATTGAGAATTTTCCTTCTAATCATAGTCTTACAATTGATTTTTACCATCTTCTGCACCATTCTAATGACTCCAATAAGCAAATCATTCCACGGGGTCCCAGTGGCCTTGTTTGTTCCAGGGATGCAGATGTAGACTCAGCATCGCAATGCTGGGTTTGCCCCAGATGAAGGCCAAATACATTCACATTGCATTGCACAGAGGGAGTGTCCATAGAAGTTCAAATGGAGAGAAATGATGGAAAATTGGGTCATCACATGGCACCCAGTATGATAAGAAACAGTCAATAACATGCTCTCCGTGGAGAGGAAATTTGGTTTCAGCCAAACATCATCCTTCCCATTAAATTAATGCTGCTAAATTGAATCACATTGGCTCTGTAGTGTTTGTTTGTTTTTTTAATTTAGCTTGTATTAAACTGAATTGTATTGAATTGATTTTAACTTGGTTTCGGTTTCATGCCTACATTAGAGCACTAAAGATAAGTTGGAAGGTAGCATTAGCATCAAACTATTCAACTTGATTCCAACAAATCAAACAATAGCCACAATGAAAAGGAAAGTAGAAATTGTTTTTGTTTTGTTTTGTTTTGTTTTTTTCATTTTAAAGCAGACCATATATTACCAAAGCAGAGTTATGAATAGTTCCAATTATATGATGCTTCCTTAGAGTGTGTCTCCCCTCAACTATAATTCTAGCAAGTCCTGAAACATTCCTGCCCTGGTAACACTTTAGACCTTGTCCTCACTCACCGCTCAGCTTCCATGCCTGCTCTGTTGTTGCCAACTTCCGAGGAATACCCAAGAAATTCTCGAATATTTGTAGCATTTCATGAACCAAAGAAATTTTGCCCAAGACGGCAGGTAGGTTACTCTCTGACCGCTGCTGAGTAGTTGATTTCTGCTGTCTGAGATGACAAGGAAGTGAAAATGAAAAGTTTCTTTCTTTGCCTCTCGTCTAACCCATGACTTCAGTTTGGAGGGTAACTCCATAAGACGGGCCATAAACATTCCACCCCCGAGGCAATGGTGGAGAGAATGACATATATAGGAGCTGGATAGCCACGCACACATCAGTCTATCTGGTGCTTGGAGATCCTTTGGGATGAGAGGTGCTATATAATTGTAAGTTATGGAGACGCTTAATCAACTAGTCTCTGGCCACTTGCGCTCTGTCTGTGATTTACTGGCACCTCTGTTTACCTACAGGAGCATAGTTCTGGTGGACGAGAGTATGAGGAAATAAATGACTTGGTGGGTGATTAATTGTCCTGGAGCAGCACAGGGTCCAGTACCAAGATCATTATTTCTATTGTATGACAAGAAAGAAGGAACAGTGAAGCAGTGTGCATAAATAACAGGAGAAAGATTTCCTTGCTGCTCAGCAAAGTTCTGCTGTCCCATTCTTCATCACCTGAAGGGGCCTATACCAGCGTCTGAATTTTCATCTCTTTTCTGAGCCTTCAGAAATGATCTTTGCTAATCCATTTGGTAGGGAGCTAGGAAAGCTTTGGGGATAGTTCCTTCCCATTCACTGCCAACTACATGGGGAGTACCTTTGCCCTTTCTGGAGCTTGACATGCTGTCTTTAGGGAGCCCACTCTGGGCTCTGAGAGTAAGAGGCAACAGGAAAAGAGTACAAATTTGGATTGCAAGACAACTGTGAGAAAGAACAGTGCAAAAGGGAGGAAAGCTCAGGGCACATGAGGACATTCGCTCTTGGTATTTTAATCAACAAAATAAGAGTATTCATCCCAGTTGTTCTAAATCCCATACATGTTATAAAACGCTTCACCTGGGAGCCTTTAAAAACCACTAGAGTCCAGGTCTCATCCGAGACCAACTGAGTCAGAAGCTCAAGGCAAGGTCTTGGCATAAGCACTTTGTGAGCCACTGCGCTGGAAATGGGGTTCCTGAGCACTGGAGGTAACTCTTTGGGGGCCTTGGGTGTTGATGTCATTAGGGAGTCCCTCATTCACGTAAAGAGAACATCGGGGAAGAGTGAAACACAAGCTGCTATTCAGCTGTTCCATCTCCATTATCACCACTTCCAACAGGGGGAAATAAATTACGGAAAGAGGACAGTGCCTCATTCTAACTGGTCTGGATTTTAATAGTCCATCAGCTCTAGTTTAAATGCTTTTTTGATAGCACCAAGCATTTGACCTTAAGCAAAGCACTTGAAGTCAACCTTGACATTTACCGTAATTAAACAAAGAAGATTTTTCTCATTCAACATTATTTTTGTTTCTTAGACCATGAACCGATGGTGCATGAGATTCCATTTCAGGCAATGCAAAGGCATGACCCTCAGTTCCTCACAGCTGTTAGCAACCGCAAGGCCTGACACACCCTCACCTGAAGTCCTAAGAGAGACTGGTATTTCCTCTGGCTCTTGGCTACTGTCAGCTGCTGAGAAATGTCACAGGGGTCAACATCCTTCAGTGGGAGGATGGGTAGAGGGTCAAGAAAAGAATGACAACCGCACCCCAATTCTCATGGGTATGATCTTTAATTCCCTAGAATCCTCACCCAGTGAGATGGGGGAGTACATCATTCAGGGCAGTATCTGCCAAGCTCACAAGGAAACTCAGGTTCCTACCTCATTCATAGCAGTGAGTCTCTCGAAGTTATTTTATAAGGCATTACTTGCATCCTTTTCCATGACTGATTGGAGTAGAGCTGGCAACTCATCCAAGTTGGGTTGATTGAAGTTCTTCCAAGAATGGGAGACGGAATTAAGAAAAAGAGAGCCTGACTTTATTTGGATGACTGGACCTATACAAAGCACATGTTCCAGTTACTACATGAATCAAGAAGAAGAAGAAGCAAGTCTCTAGGGAATAAGAAAAATGGAGCAGAGAAGGTTAGAGGAAAGAGGCTCAAGATGAGGCTGGTTCATGTTCTCATTCCTGATCCCAGACTTTCTCAAGATTGTATTTTTGCTCCTGCTGTTGTCTTCAAAAGACACTCAGGTGTCTTTACAATCAGTTCCCTGTTTAGGGAAAGTGATCTGGAGCTGTATTTTGCAACTTATATGCATGTCCAAAGAAAGTAGGTGGGGAAAAATCCTTTCCATGTTTCCCTCCTCAGCATCATTTACCTTCCCTGTTTTCTTAACATCTTCCCTGATGTTCTCTTTAGGTGGATGAGGGACTCCCTAGTGAAATCAACACCTAAGGCCCGAAGAGAGAGCCAAGTCCAACATTTAAAACCAAATTCTGGATGTAATCTCTAACTCTCTGGAAACAACCCACTAAGATGGAGTTTTGGCAAAATCTTCCCAGTTTAAGTTCATGACCAAAACCACAAGTTTCTGGTGATGTTTCATTTTATGTGATGTTTGATCATCTTAGTTGGGCCACAGTGCTTAGAAAATTGGTTAAATCATACTCTGGATGTTTATGTGACGGTGTTTTTTGGACAAGTCATTTCTATCAGCCTCCTCCTAGATTATAGCAGGAGATTGTAAGGGTCATCCTAGTTTCAAAATCCACAAGAAGCACTATCACATCTCAACAAAGTGTGATTCACTGCAATCTACTGTCCTTCACCAAGACTTGGGACACACAACTTTAAGTGCATTTCCCCTTCTCAGAAATCTCGTTTCTTTCCCTGTAGTCCTTCTACCATTTTGCACCTGGAGAGGGGAAGGCAAAGGCCAAAGAGTAGAGAAGGAGGATGATATGGAGATAGTCCCAGTCGGACAACAGAAAGCAGCAGGAAGTTTCCAGAGGGAGGAGGAGCTGAGCAGAGAGGCAAAAGGAGAACGATGGTCGAATGAGATACGGCATCTGACTCCCCACCGCAGCATATCAAAACCTCCAGGTCAAGGAGGGTATGAACACACACTTGGATAACAAAGCAAGTTTGAAGAATTCTAGAAAGAAAGGCCATGGCTGGTGTCCCACTTCCCTGAGTACTGCCTGGGAGAGTCACAAGACTGTGGAAGAAACTTGCATTTGCAAAGGGTGTCCTATGCACCAACAGATGGGTACTATCAGGCAGCGTGGGCAGAAGTACATGCTGATATAGATGGGGCCTGGAATAGCCTCACTCTGCCCTCAGGCCAAGTGTCTCTTACATTATCAGAGCACAAAGGAGATCTGGAAAGTTTTCAGAGGCTGCTGCAAAGGATGGTAGCTAAGCATTAAGAACTAAGAAGACTGCCCTCCAGGGCTCACTAATATCCAAGATGGACAACCTGTAGCAGAGGCCACAAGGAGGTCTGGCCAGGTCTCAGAGAGCTGGCTGAACCATCAAAATTCCAGGTGGCCTGGAAAAAGCAGAGGAAGATGACTGAGCTTGCATTTCATGAGCTGAAAGAACATCCATCAGATGCACCTGATTTCGCTCTAATGCAGCAAAGGCCATGAGGCTGGAAGTCAAGGTCCAGAAGATCACATGCAGCAGACAAGGGGTTCCTTCCCTCTTGCCTGAGGATACTTAGGCTCCCCAGCTCTGTATTTCAGATGCCACGTTGGGAAAAGGTAGAGAATAGTTTCTTGAAAAGAGAAAAACAGATCTGATTGGAAACAAAACTTGAAGAAATGTTTCCCCTCCTCCCCTAACTGGGAGATAGAATGTCAGTAAATGGTCCCAAGAACATCAGTTACTGTTAGCATATGATTCACTGTCCCCAAGAAGCCATCATTATGATAACATGGCAGCAAGAAGTATAAGGGTGGGTTTTTAGAAAGATGATTCGAGTCTCTCCTTCCTCCTGTTACTACAGCAGGTTGCAGAAAGAGGAGCTGGGAGAGGCACCAAGAATCCAATTTTATGGGTGAGACAGCTGAGTCAGGATATGGTCTTTCCCAGCTATTATGAGGCCAGAGGAGAGGCTCTTGCTCCTTTTTTTCTTTTTTCCATTTTACTTACTGTTACACTAGAACATTCCAAGAGCTCTACGAGTTAAGTTTTATGAAGCAGGAACAAGTCTTGCCAAGTCAGTGAGAAGAAAGACTGGTGGGTCACCAATGGGAACCGAAATTGTGCCCCTGTAATGGGCATGGCACAGATCAAGATCAGCCTGGAGAGTTCGTACAAGTATGTATGGTTCAGCTGCTATCTTCTTACTCTATCCACATCAGTCTCTTATCCCCAGAGATGGGTCACAATGGTTTTTCAGAACAGATCCATTATTTCTTTCAGACTTCTCTAAAAGTGACAAGTTAGTTCTAATGTTGTCCCCTGCTCTGCAGTTGCTTTAAATGCATTCTTTAAAACCTGGAATTTCTTCAACCTCAT
This sequence comes from Solenodon paradoxus, assembly GCA_004363575.1. Taxonomy (NCBI): domain Eukaryota; kingdom Metazoa; phylum Chordata; class Mammalia; order Eulipotyphla; family Solenodontidae; genus Solenodon; species Solenodon paradoxus. Next base: position 80,216 of record RJWH01003949.1, read on the forward strand.
CTTGACCACCCTAGCTAATTTCTGTTCTTACTAGCGACTACACAGATTCATACGAGGGCTCCTTCCTCCACTAGAAGAACTTTCTACTCCCACCAAATCTGCAAATTTGATTTTCCTGCAGCCACCACGATGGTGCACCTACAGGCACAGTGGTGACACTTTACATGTATCTTATTTGATCCTTGTAACACTTGAGTGGATCAGGAATCCTTAGCCCTATCTAATGGAAGAAATGGAGGTGAAGAAAGATGAAGTTGTCTCCCCGAGGTTTCAACGTGAGTGATCTGTGTAGCCAGGAGTGAAAACATCAGGCGGAACTTCAAGGAAAACACCCGCTCATCCCACAGCTCGCACTGTTTCTTTAGTCTTCTCTAATCTCAAAGCTCCTGGTGGCCACATAGCAATGCCTCTCAAAACCGGCCTGGAGAGCTGTCTGTCCAAGTATGGCTCAACTCCGCTCATTCTTTGGTCATTTTATTCTACATCAGTCTCTCTTTTTATTCAATTGTATTAAACCAAAACAGACTAAAACACAAAACAACAAAGGAAGAAAAGAAAAAAAAATACACACACACACACACACACACATATATATATATATATATAAATGGATGGACAGATGATGATGACGACAGATATAGATAGATAGGTAGACAGATAAAAATAAAAAGTAAGCCCCTCCACTACCTGATCCCCTTCTGACAACCTCAGCCTTGCCGTCAAAGTCTTCATCCACAGCCCTGCCGCAACGACCCATGGCTATTCCCCCACCCTGCTGTTGCTGCTGCTACGGAATGAGAGCTTCTATGTGACTTTCTGATTTTACACTGTCATTTTGTGTGAAGAGAGCGACTTCTAGATTAAGTGATAACTGAAAAGTGTCACCCTTCCCGGAGACTCTTCACTTCCTGTGTCCCATTAACAGGTGCATCAGCTGTCACAGTGAAAATGTGTGAATGTGTGAATGTGTGTGCATGTTCAATAAACACTCCTTTGGGTTGTCTATAAAAAGAGACGAAGCAGAGAGAGCGGAAATGTCAGGATGCTGATATGCCACTTTGTGTTATGTTCCACGCTGTCCCAGGAGACTTGTCCAAATATCAGCTAGCATGCAAAAAACGTTTTCACCAGAATGTAAACGGAAAGCCCGAGAAAGGCTTTCCAGAATTGCATCCGTGTTTTTTAAACATCCTAATGGTTGGACATTTTCTAGTTAGTCCCCCAGGGTAATGAAAAGTCTTTTCCACTGTGTAGTCAAGTTCCTCATTTATGATGGCAGAGTTCACCCCTTCTCTTCCAGAGCCAGGCCCTGGTTCTGTCCTTACTGAACTTCCCTCAGCTTGTCATTGGTTCTTTTTCTATTTCCTTCATGTAATTGTCGCTCGGTTCTTGAGGTATTAATTAATACCTTCCTCCCCTCCACATTCTTGAAGAAACTGAGAAACAGAGGAGTCAGAAGGTCTTGATAATAGTTGTCCCACTGTTTCCTGGGCTGGCGCTTGGGGACTGACCCCAAGACCTGAATGGGTTTTCTACTTCTTCTCTGAACTGGCACTTAGTCACCTCTTGTCACAACAGCTAGACAACTGAAGGCCTCTTCTCTCAAGGACAGAACCTTGGTGGGCTCACCACAGGGAAGAGGCAAGAGCAGAAAGAAGAATGGATACCAACTCCAGGTCTTCTAGCCTGGCAAATGGAGTGGAGAAGTTTGAAAATCACAGCTACAAATTCCCCTATTCCTGTCTGCCTGTGTCTTTGCAATATGGTGTTGCCCCTAATCCAAGAAGTGGAGTCTATCTCTCTACCTTCTTTTAAATCTAGGCTGTCCTGTGACTTCCCGTGGCCAACAGAAAGCAACAGAATGACATTTTGAATTCCTGAATCAACCAAAAGAGACCTCTGAAATTCTCCCATGAAATTCAGCCATCAAGTACAGAAGCCCAAGGTAGCAATGCCAGTGGAAAAGCGACGTGGGTGAAAACCTAAGTTCTTCAGCTGAAACCTCAGTCATCTGCTGGACCTGTGAATGCTGTCATTCAGGATCAGCCAATGGAAAGGCCAAGTAACCACACACACAGGCGTGAACCCAATAACACATGAAATACAGATGACAATCTTAACTGAATCCTGTCCAAATTGCCCGCCCACAAAATCTTGAGCAAGTACACAGTATGCCCAATAACTACTATTCGACCTCACCAATCAGAGTTCTCTCCAGTAAAGGGTGTGTTACTCCCATATGGTTTTCGATGGACTCGAGAGGAATAGGGAATAGTCCCACCTGAGAATTGTAATTCCACCATTATCATGAACTCTTCCATCAACACAACTGGCCCGTGACGCTCTCCCCACCACTTGATCCCATCCCATTCCCTTCCCCTCTAATAATCTCAGCCTCGCTGAAGGTGCTCTTTAAACACTGATCGCTATTCAATGAAAGTAGTGTGTCTGTGCCCTGTTGCCGCTATAGCAAAGGAAACACACTTGGTGGCTTTCAATGACGCAGATGGATTATCTTACACTTGGAGAGGTCAGAAGTCTGAAAAGAGGCTCACCGGGCTATCAGCACAGTGTCAGTAGGGTTTCCTTCTTTCAGGATGCTCTAAGGAAAAATCCTTTTTCTTGTTACTAGTGCCCTTGCACCTTCAAAAGCAGCAATACAGGGCGAGTCTGTCTCCTTACCAGACTTTGACTTCCCTCTTCACACACAGAGACCCTTTGGATCGCTCCAGGCTCACCTGAACAACTAAATCTACTTTTCTTATTTGCAAATCAACTGATTAGCAACCTAAATGCCATCTGCAGCATTAATTTCCCTGTGTCACGCAACATAGCACACGGGTTCCAGGGAATAGGACGTGAACATCTTTGTGGGAGGTGTGGGGGGTGAATTCTCTCACCACCCCTCAGTGTGACCTCAGAAAGAACAGCATCACCCTCCGCAGTAAGGATTAACACTTCTCTGCTTGTGCCTCTCCCAATTGAAAGCAGGGATAATAAGAAGCCCTAAAGTAGGGATAACAAGAAGCCATATTTTTGTGACATGTTTTGGAGTCGATGATGTAGGACAGAAATGAAACCTTGCTGAAAACAAAACACATTTTATCTCTTGCTTCACTCTAACAGTCCTGTGAAGGCCAAGCTGACAAACCGCCCGGAGTCCCTCTCAATCATGCTGCCAATAACAATGCTGAAACGGTGCTCGGGACCTTCAGACTGGACCGTGTCAACAACATGGGCCTCGCAAAGTAAGAGGCGGTCTGTCTCCGTCTGTCAGATGCTACCAGATTTCCGAAGGCCGTGAAGGGGCAATCACTGCACTTCCCATCTCCATCTGTCGACCGAACGGCAGGAGAGAGGGCTCACAGCAGACTCCCTTGCCAGAAGCCAGGGAGGTGGTCGGATGAAAGAACGTGAAACTTGTCAGCCTGCTTCATCGTCTCCTTCTTGCAGCTGAACCCAAAAAGGGTAACTAAAAAGACATTGGTACCAAGTAGGGGCGTGCACTCCCCTCATCACTGAGTGCTGCAGATACAAAGGGTCACCTCTACCCTATGGGCATTCATTCACCCCAGGCCCTGTAAGTAAAGGATGTGAGAGTGGAGAATAGCATGCGTATCTTCAGGGCAGTATGTGCAAGGGAGAACATGGGTCAATCATGCTAACGCTGCTCTTTTAAAAGAAAGGAGAGAGAGAGAGAGAGAGAGAGAGAGAGAGAGAGAGAGAGAGAGAGAGAGAGAGAGGATGTTGGCAAGACAATTGAGAGCAGACACACAAGAAAGCAGCAGCTGACCTGATATTAGGCTGAGAAGAGGTGACTAGACAGCATGTCAATCAGGTTAACTTGACAATGAAATGTACCAAAGAAACCAATGCCACGGCGTGATGCCAGAAACACTACACTGGCATTAAGTATGGGCTGTGGCATCAGACAGGGGAGTGTGAGACCCAGCTCCAGCCCATCCTCACTGGACAAGGGTGAGGACTTTGGGCAAACTGTTTCCTCATCTATAAAACGAGGATAATAATAAATACTCCCTCATCTCATCCTGCAGCACATTGGTACATGGGAGCCCAGTGACGCCCACTCCAGTGTCCACACCTGTGAGGACCCCCCCCCCGCCCACTCCACTTGTACTGTCTCCTGCTGCTGAAAAGGACCCTGGACAAGGGACTCTGCCTTGTTGACCACTGCTGGCACAGCGACGGAACCCTTCCTGGCACGGCATCAGCCCTCAGGGGATGTATGCTGATGGGCTGACGAGCTGGCAGAACTGGCAGCTGAGTCGGCCCAGCCAGCAGTCCCAGGGGTCCTGGGCCTTTCTGGGATGGATGCAGGATGTTCAGTGCAAACACTGGGAAAGTCCCGGGCAAACTGGGAAAGTGGGTCACCTGAGTGCAAACCCAGATCTCCTAGCTCTGGCCGGTCCGTGCTCCTCCCTCTGCCCTGTCCTCGGGACATCTCCCATCAAGTAAAAGACCTTGTACTTTACATCAGTGGAGGACACAGAGGAGACGGATGACACAGCTGTGTCGAGTGGATGAGGGAAATGGATAGGGTGGGTTCCTTCAGTAGAAATCAAACAGAATCCCCCATGTTCACTGCACAACATCATGCTAAGGGTCAAACCAGGCATCTGGCCCTCCTACGCTGTGAGGCAGGTGGCTGTGCATGCCTTACGTCCCTCCACTATGGAGCTGCTGGGTCTCAGCTGTCAGCCACAGGTGGGCAAGGAAGGAGCTCAGATGTTCTCACGAAGCAGAGCGGGGGAAACCCAACCCCAATCTAGCAACTGGTTCGGTCACATCTTCATGTCAGAGCCCGATGGCAGACCCTGTGGCCCTACACGTGGGGGTGGAAACGGAGGGTGAGCAGCGGTAGGTGAGGATAGCCTCCTCTCACACTAGCCGAGCAAGGTGTTGCAACAGGCACGAGGACAAGTGTGCATGCTCATGCAAAGGTGGAGCAAGGCTGGGGCCCCTCTGGGAGATAGGAGGGGTGCGAGATAAAAGACACAGCTCTGGTCTTCAATTCTGAGCCAAGAGGCAAAGGGACAGAAGCCTGCTGGGCAAGACATGGAAATGCGTGTTCCAGGTCTCAGTCTGCAGCAGAAGAGGATGCGCGTTCAAACTGAAAGGACCTGAGTTGGAGTGTCAGGTCTGCCAGGTAACATACAGATGTGACCTCAGGTGGTTTACTGAACCCCTCGCAGATTCAGTTTCCTCATCTGTGAGTTAACAGGCGGTGAGAATTGGAGATTATGAATCTAACACACTTGGCGCATAGTCGGCTGGTAAAGGATAACAGTCCCTATACCATTACATTGCAGGACGAAGGATGGCGGGTGGTTCCAAGCCTGGATAACGAAGGATTATTCATCCTCCCAGGCTTTGCAGGCAACCTCGGGCATCCTCGTGGCGAGACGAGAGGAATGAAGCTGATGGTGTGGCGTGCTCTCAACATAGAAGACTGAACCCTCCCCGTCCCGCCTCCACATAATTCCTGACTTTCATTTTGATGTAATGGACTTGGGCTGCAGAAGACAGCGATGATACTCGAGACAAATTCGGACTGGCCAGAAATGCAAGGCTTCCTGAGTATTAGAAATGAAAGCGCCACCTCTGTTACATGTCTGGTCTATCTCCAGCGTAGCTTTTAATAATTAATTTGCCATTTCGATGATGCACAATGACCAGCCTATGAAGCCAAGAATCCTGCATTTATTAAATGTTAACTTAGTGGCAAACAAACGAAACCTGAGTCAATAGATGCCTCGCCAGTTATTAAAAGCTCCTCTCCCCGAGGATTAGTGTGGGAGGCCGCCCACATGGTCGGGGCAGAGGAACTGAGGAGGAGCAGACGGCGGGGAAGCTGAAGGAGTATAAGGAGACGAAGCAAAGCTACTGTGCAGGTGACAGGCACTAACATGACAGTCTGAGGTCGGTGCCCAAGAATCCAGTGGGGCCCCCCACCAACAGTGTGTGCCACCTCTGCCGCAGCCAGCTAGAACACGTGCTTTCTGCTGGGGCTTTCTGGAGTTTATTTATTGCCCTAAAATGGGACTTCGAGGCAGAAAAGGTGAGTGGTGGGGATTTGAACATTAGGACCTCTCATGCCAAAAACAATGGAGAATTGAAGAACACAGCCCTGCACTATAGTTGACATACACAGTACAGAAGTTGACAGGATGGGTTTGGAGGGGGAAACAATTAGGATGCCATGGATTGCAAATTAAAGCAACCCCAACTCCATATAGTTTACACATTAAGGAAATTAATTTTCGCTCAACAGGAAATTCAGAAATATACAGGTTCCTCAGCTGGGGTTAAACTCAGATGTAAGAAGAGAAAACAAAAATAGTGGTGGTTTATGTAAGATAGAAATTTATCTCTCTCACACATAAAAGAAACCCAAGAAGAAACAGTCAAGGGACGATGTGGAAGCTCCACAGTCAACAGGGACCCACACTTTCTACACTCATCTTTAGAGTGTGGCTTCTAGCCTCAAGTTAGCTTCATGGCCACATAATAGCTGCTGCAGCTCTAGACATCATGTCCACATTCCAGAAGGAAAAAGAGAAGCAGGACCAAAAAACTACTAAATATTTCATTATCTGGCTACTCTGATAGCAAGGGAGTCTAGAAAATTGGTTTTATATCCGAGGACATTGCTGCATCAATATAGATTTTCTGTTATTGAGGAAAAAGAGCAGAATGGACACTTGGAAGGCAACTAGTAACTTCTGCTGCTGGAGCTTCAACCCCACCATCAAGGACCCTTAGTCTCTCCATCTTAACCATGACACCCTGGGTATTAGTATTGTTCTCATGTAAGCAAGTGGCTCTGCAGCAGTTCTAAATGTTTCGTCCAGATGTGATAACATCTGGAGAAAGAAGAGGGAAACAACTCCTAAACACTCCCTTAGAAGTGAGAAAACTTAAACGCTCCCAACTGAGCTTTCCTCTTTTGTCAGATGGAAATAACAGTTGACTGCTTCCTAGTTTGAAAATTCTACCATCTCCCTTCGACCATTTTCCTCTATCAATCCATCCACCACACCCCATAAACCCAAAAACCCAGATCGTTCCTATTCCATTATTCCAAACTAGAGCTTGGTGGCCATGTGGGTTAGGGGAAGATGGGTAGATACCACCACCATTATAATTGTGATTGACTCAAGTATACCAAGCTCATCAGCCAGTCAGCATCCTCTAGCCAGAGGGACTGAGTCAAGAATGGGTACAAGACCCAATATGAGTCAGTGAAACTTGGAAGAGATTTTTTTCAAGGAACTTCTGGGAGGAAATCTTTCTAGATAATCTGGAGGTAAAGCCAGGAATGGCCATGTCCCTTTTGCCACCGTGATGAGGTCAGGCTGACGTGGTATAACTTTTAGCAGAACCAAAAGTTTGCAAGATAGTAGGTGATTGATGACATAGGTGATGCCCCAAATCAAACCAACTCAGATATTCTAATTACTTGTGCCTTTATTATCTCAGCCATTTGGAAGTGGGTTTCCCATAGTCAGAACATAAATACACCTAAATGACTAATGAGGCATCCAGAAATGGTCCAAGCCTTAGAAAAGCCTTGGCCCTCCTTGGTTGGTTAAAGAACAGCTAAGGTTGGGGAAGAGTATGAGAAATATCTACATAACCTCAGGACCTAATCTGGCTTTTAAAGGAGTTTGTCTAAATCTAAAAGCAATCAGTTTTCTAAAAGAGAACTCTTTCACTTGTCCATCCATCCACCCATCTACCCATGCACTAAGAATTAGAATTCTAGATCTCTTACATCCCTCCATAGTTCAACACCAATATCTAGACTCCATACTTATGCAGAGAGTGCTACATTGCAAGTCTGAAGTCAATTCAGGTCATACCCCTGTATATTCGGGTCCTCCCGAGAAACAGAACTAATAGGATATATAGGGACACACAGAAGAGGAGACTTATTATAGAAATTGATTCCCGCAGTTAAGGAGGCCATCTGCAAGTCAGAGAAACAGAAAGGCCAGTGGGCCATTGAGTCTGAGTCCAAAGACCTGAGAACCAGGGGAGTCAATGAGGTACATCCAAGTTCAAAGACCAAGGGACCAGTGGTACAAGTCCTGGTCTGAAATGAAAGGCCCAAGAACTGGGATGATCGGCGTCCAAGAGCCGGAGAGGATGGATATGCCAGCTCAGGCAGGAAGAGCACATTCGCTGCCCACATTGGTGAGGGTCATCATCTTTACTCCTTCCACCATTTCAAATATGCAGCACTTCTGGAAACACTCTCATAGGCACACCTAGAAATAATGCCATATTAGCTACCTGAACATGCTTAGCCCAGTCCAGGTGATGCGAAATTTAGTATCTCATCCTGTCTCCTGGCTTGTAATGACACTCAAGTTCCTCTCCCTTCCTTTCAATCTCTATTGCTACCACCCAACTCCAGGTGCTTCCCATAACAATCCTGTGTCCTCTGTGGCAGCTTCTCGTGGTCATCTGCCTAATCTGCCTTTATAATCTAGCACCAGGAAGCATGAATCATTCACTCCAAGGCATCCCCTTGATCATTCCAGTCTGCTCAAAAAGATGTGCTGAGTACAATGAATTTAAACACACCAGGAAGATTTGGGTTTTTTTTTCATTTTTTTTTAAAGAAGAAAGTCTTTTTCCCTTCAAATATCCTTTCCCCAAGGTAACCCACTGTTAACGGCATATATTCTCTGGGACTCTTTCCTAGCTATACGTATATTTTATATATATTTTTTTCTACAAAGCACAGCAGAGTTTTATAAAAGTTACTACACTACAAGGGAAGGACTGCCCTGAAATCACATAAAAAACCCTCCCTCCATGATTCCTTAGGGCCACATTGACTCGAAATAATGGAAATTTAAATTCAACTGCCCTGCTGAGCAGTGTTCTGAAGCCCACAACTCTCATTTTGTGGCTGTTATATTTCTGTTGTTTCATTCTCCACTGGTTTAATTAGTGTGTGGTATTGTCTGAAGCAATGTCATTTTTATTCCAGTTATAGCCAGAGGCAGTTAACACAAAATTCACAATATTTTTAATTCCAATAAAACTATTCTGTCTAATGGTCCTGTTTCAGCAACATCAGAGGTTAGAACACCCAGCAGCTGAAGGTGCGAACAAAAAGCTTCCCCCAGGTGTCTTAGTGCACCTGGGCGGGGTCTCTCACGGCTGAGTAGGTCTCCTGGCCCTTCACAGGGTGACGTCACCCAGTCATACCCCAGAGAAGAGACTCAAAGTCTCAGCTCAAAATGTTCTTACTACCCTTCTGTCTTAGGGAACAAAAATTCTCTCATAATTTCCCATTCACTGTAGAGAAGACTGATCTAGTCACCAGTCCTATGCCTGGAACCGGAGGAGCCAGTGAGAGGTGAGACAACTGCCGAGTCTTGGGTCCTTCCGAGCTGCTTTCCAACATGGAGAAGGAGTTAGGACAGCTGGCCTGCCCCAGGTTTGAATCTGGCTTTGAATCCCACTTTTAGAGCTGTGCCAACTCGAGCAATAGACTTAAGCTCTCTGAGTCTTGTCTTCGGAGAGGGATGGGGTCAACGACCCCCTCAAACGGGTCTGTGAGGATCTGTGAGGTGCCTGGCACGGGCGACACGCCATGTGTGGCATCCGTTAGTCATCTATGCCTGCTTGTTAGAGATCAGGCCTCTGCCTTCAAGTCAGTAGTTTCTGATGATCGCCCCCAGCAACATCCACGCCAGCGGGGAGAAATCACAAGGGGAGGTAACGGAGGAGAGGATTTATTGACATCGGGAAGGACATCCAGGGAGGCAGGCAAGCCAGGCCTCTGTGGTGCCATGTTGCCAGGAAGCAGTACAAGGACACAAAGCTTTTCACCGGTCCCTGCCAGACTGGCCAGACACCCTGCGTCTCACTTTTTCCTCAACCTCCCAGGCCCTGGCTGGGCGCCTCTTTCCTGGGAAACGCAGATGGTCAGCACAGAAAATGCCGTCTAGATTTGAACTCGAATTATATGAAACTGGTTAAATCATTCTGTTTCAGGGCAATGAAATGTTCTCTGTGCCCCCTCCCATCACACAAACCCACACGTGTGCGCACACACACACACGCAGGCAGGCCAGCACGCCGCACACTGGCTGTACCCTGCGTATCTCCCATGTGCTTCACAGTCAGTCCCCTCTCCCGTTCACTGCACAGTAACAGCTAATGATAGAAAACTTGTAGCTGCCCTATTTCCTTTCATCTAGTAGACGTCTCAAACTCCCTTCCTGATTGGAGAGACAGGACTAAACAAATTCATGGAAACTGTAGATCTGCTGACAAGCATTGTCATTGTTGTGTGGGTGTGTTTGCCATCACAGCAACATGCATTCAGACCCAAGACAGATATGTCACTCTGTGATGTATCACTAGGCCCGTGAATGACGAATCATGCTGCTTGGTTTGGGTGGTGACCGGCTGCTTAGAAAAGATGCACAAAATACATTCTGCTGCAACCTCACAGCATAGCTCCCTTTATTTCCTTAATTGCATGAGTCTCCTCATTATTATTTAAAAAGTCCTCCATGGTCAGAACGTTTCAAATAGGAAGCCACGCGATAGTGTTGGTGTGGACATAGAGAATGACAGTGTCTCAGAGAACTGTCCCCTTAGACTCTGCCCTGTCACTGGTCAGGGCAAGATGAGCCAATGGTAAAACATTTTTTTTTGTCCCCAAGTGGACCAATCAGATTCTCTCTTGCTGGAACATAATGGAAGGGAAGGTGCCTGTAGCTGAAACACTGAACACCACGCCTTTAAGAAGGGACCCTCCTGCTTACCTCATATGACTGTTTAGTTCTAGTGCTTTCCATGCCCAACTTCTACTTATGGCACTGATACCGGGAACTAGTCCAAAATCCTTCTGTTAAATTCCATTTTTGCTTCATGACTCAACCAGTTCCTGTTGCTTGCCGTCAAAGTCACCTCGGACAATTCAAGTATAGTGAGTACAAATTTTACAGTCACATAAAGACAGGGGCACCAAAATGTCACATCCTTTATTGCTCTATATCTGATCTTAACTTTTTAACATGAGCCTCTACACATACCCATTAATACTTACACAGCATAGTTTCCCCAAATGAAATATAAAGTCAAAATGTACATAGCAAAAAGTCACAGTGTATCCCACTCACAGCCACCTTGAGGAGTCATAGCACTGACAGCTTCCTCTGTATCCTCCCAGATGCAGCTGGGGAGATAGTTTGCAACATTTATGGAGTATCTGTGATATATCAGGAATTGTATTGGAACTTTTCACCTACCCTATTTTATCTAATCCCATAATCTCATTTAATTCTCACAGTATGAGGCAAGCATTAATATTCCACTTTACAAATGAGAAGACCAAGGTGAAAAACTTAGACAGATAGAAAGATAGACAGACAGATAGATAGATAGGTAGATAAGATAGATATAGGTAGATAGATAGATAGATCACAGTCACCCTCACTGATGGTAAACAGCCCAGCATATCTGCTATTGTCCCTAACTAAATGACATGTGGGAAAGATGGCAATGTCACTCACTTTTGGTCTCTTGGTTTGGTGCGATCCTATGTATTAAGAGTTTCATGCATGGAAGCAGAAAAACAAGAGACATCTTTTCACTTCTTACTATTTCTCCTTTGCCATCTGAGAGTTGTTTTATGATCTCTCCCCATCCCCTCCTGCAACAATCACTTTGAAAATAAGAGTGATCCATGATTACCCGCTTTCTGATGCCCTGCAATCGGAGCCTTCGTTGATTAACCAAGAGAAACAGATAGGCAAAGAAAAAAGAGTTCATCATCTCTCTGATTCCCCAGTCCTTCTTCCTCATTTTCCATTCCCTCCTCTTTCTATCATAGCTGTTAACAAGAGAAACAAAAAGCACCATTTAATAGAAGAGGACTTTTGAAATATTTCAGCTTTTTAGGAATTGCCCCTAAATTCCTCTTTCTGCCCTCATCACTACAGATTTCATGGTCATCATAACACATATGTAATATTTCCAGGTGGAAAACCAGGTGACAAAGTCTGCAGAAGGAAGCACAACCGAGCAAGAGAAAAGGCAATGAAAGAGCTCTGATGTGGAAAGCAGGTACAGAGTGTTTGAGATCCAGCTCTGCCCAGAATGACATGCACCTTGAGCTTCTCATACAACCCTCTGAAGTTTAGCTTTCTCCTTCCTCAGATAGGAATACTCACTAACACCTGCCCTACTATCCCCTGCCTAGCAGGTCAATATGAAAATCCAACCAGACTAGCATGTGATAGTGTTCAGCAAAATGCAAGGATCTATAAAAATATACCACCATCATTATTCTTCAGCCTTTTTCCTGCTGTTCCTCAGGCCCATGTTGCTGCTAAAATGCAGCTGTACTTTAAACTCAAGCAGGCAAGAAATAACCTCATACCTACATTAATGAATCTTGGAGCCAAGGCAACATGTAGGGCAATAAGAAGTATATAGAGAGAGAGAAGCTTGAGGAACAAAGTCCCAAGGGATCTCAGAGATAGAGGGAAAAATCTCTGTCCCTCCCAGATTATAGAATAGGAATTTGGGTCAAGATTAACTAGGTCTCAAAATAGCTGGGAAGCTTTAAATAACAACACCATTGTCATATCACGTATCACACCATTGTCACCATCATCACCACCACGGCCACCGTCATCATCATCACCATCATCACCATTATCACCACCACCATCATCACCACCACCACCTCCATCACCACATCATCACCACCACCTCCATCATCACCATCACCACCATCATCACCACAACCACCAACACCATCATCACCACCACCACCACTACCTCCATCATCATGTTACTGATTCTCTGACCGTGGATGCATAAAACTAGTAGTAGTACATGAAACCTGGGCCCAGGAATCCGGCACGATATTAAGCAGGGCTGCTCTACTTGGTTTTTCACCCATTTCATCGTTGAAATGCAAAGCTACTTCTCTATTCATTATTCCCCACCAGTGAATATAGATAAGTTACCTGAAGAACATGCCTTTGCATGTTCATCCAACCCCCTTTCAGTTCAATGGCCATGACTTTTCCCGGGTCTGGAAGCCCCTCCGTCTCCTATTTAGGCTCACAACGCCTGTCTGCACTGCAGTGAGCCCCAGTTATAAATTACTTACCTGTTGGCCATCATTTTAATGTAAATGGATTTTTAAAAGCAGCAAAGGAATATATTTTCATTTGGAGTTAAAGCATCCATTTTTTATTTGAGTTTGATTCTGGTCTAGGAGAGACGGCAGAAGAATGGCTCCGAGGCTAATATAGCTAATGATTATGATGGAGATCCCATGAGCAGCCGATATTTCACTTGCAGTCACCTCTATCCCGGCTTCGATGCCTGCAGTACTTTTTTTTTTCACAGTCACTTCCATTAACACCCACTGCGTATGATGGAACCATTATGATAATATCTCTGCTCTCGGCAGCCTCGATTGGTCTTGACACATTATCACCCTAAGAGCTCAACCACGGTGCACCAAGTCCTATTTATAATAACCCTTGGCAGGAACCACCAAAATAAAACCTGGTGCTTATGGGCCACCTTTCATCTAAGGAAATCAGAAAGCTTTACAAGCTTAATTAAGCTTCAGCATCTATCTGACTGATGAGCTGTGCGGGGCCTTGGGCAGCTGCGGAAGCACAGCATTGCTAATTGTGGACTGGATAAGGCTCTGGGCGGTGATGAACAAAGAAATCAACAAAGCCAAGAGAGCCACTTCCTAGAGTGGGAAATGTTTGTCGAGTGAATTCCTTCAGGGTGACTTGAACCATCCTAGGTGAGTGATGAAAGGGGAGATTCTCTGACCTGGTGCCTCTCCTTCCAGGGAGGGGGGCCTGAGATTTGTTTCTTTTCTCCAAAAAGGATTAAGCTAATCCAAACACTCAAGGGCTCTTGAAGATGAGGAAATTGAGCTCTTGTAAATGTGGTGCTCTGCCCTTGGGCACGTAGCTGCTGAACTCACAGGTGGTTCCTTCTGCGTAGCCAAATGTCCTTCCCTCCCCAAAGAAAATCCTGACCTGCACACCTCACTTACCTTTCAAGACTGTCGCTCTCTCTTTGGTTCCCTGGTAACTTCAGCTATCGATAACATCTACTGAGTACTTACTAAGTGTGTAATAGGCATTTCATCCAGATAATAATGTTTTAAGGCGGATCAGCTATCATTTCCATTTTTCAGATGGATGAACAGGCCCAGAGAGGTTAAGTGATTTTCCCCAATGGCACAGCTAGAAGGGCAAGATTCAGCCTAGTTGCAGGGCTCATATTCCAAAACACTGCATTGCACGGCCTCCCCACATGATGGAAGACTGCTTCCATGTTTGCCCTCCCCGATCCCTACTCTAGTGAAAGGTATGTCATTTAAGAATCTCATGGTTACAAACAACGGAAACCTCAACTGAAAGTGGTTTAAACCACAAGTAAGTCCAGAGGAAAAGTGGCTCCAGAGCTGATTAATTCTGAGGGCTTGGTGACATCACCAAGGACCCAAGTCCTTCCAGCTTTCTGCTCTGCCCCCTTCCATGTGTACAATTAGCGACCCTTGCAGTTTTACATGATAACTGCTCCAATTCCAGGACTCAAATCCAGACGTGAACCAAGGAGTGAAAGTCCCATATCTTGTCTATCTTCTTAATAGCATGAACTTCTCTAGAAACCTCCCCATAGACTTCCCTACAGGTCTCAGTAGCCAGAAGGCGTGCATGTCTACACCTAAACCAATCAATGGCAAGGAAATTAAAGTATCTGGACTGGCTTAGCTCAATCAGGATGCAGCCTCCCCTCCTGCACCAGGCCCAGGAGGGGAGGGTAGAAACCTGCCAAGAAGAAGGCAGGGAAGATGGAGGCTGAGGAGGAGACAACCAAGTTCCCTGATGCAGGCGGTAAGAATGAGAGAAAAACTAGGGCCCCATCACTTACTACTCAGTTCTTTAGCCTTTAGCCTGTGAACAGTAAAAATCACCGGAACTAAATTATATAGTGAAAGAAAATTCGATCCCCAATTGCCTAGTCCAGAATTTTTACCAGCACACTCTGCTAACTAGAATATGATGATACGTGAATGAGGTATGTGTTAGCACCGGCACTAAAATTTGCTAAACTAATTCACTAATGCCTAAGTTTTAGATTCTATAGTGTCTCTAACACCAGTGATTACAGGAACCTTTTCCAAAATATGGCTAGAAAGAGCTACAGGGAATCAAGAGAGCCGTGAAAATGTTAGTCTCACCATAAATTAATGGTTTGTGTCAACCTTGACTTTCAAGAAATTCTTTCTTAAAAGTGGGACTCATTTAGGCAGACAGGTTAATTACAAAGACTATTACATTTCCTGACCTCCTAGCTATCCAGTAGGATTTACCTGGAATCAGGGTATATATACCTGCCACTAACAGCCCAGTTTGTGAACATGAGATCAGCTAAGCAATTCTTGAAAGACTCCAATCATGGTCAAACAGAGATATATCAAGAAAAGGAAAATGATCACCTAACAGAAAAATAATGTACTCCACCCCTGTCTCTTCTCCAAGAGGTATTCATATAGGGACCAGATCATTCTTCAAACAGGATGGGGAGGAGGGAGACACAAATCATGAAACTGGAGCCCAGAGAGGTTAGAAGGCTTCACAAGGTCACATAACTGTTAATGACTAGAGTACAAGTCATACCCAGCTTCAAATACTATACTCCTCTCTAATATGGTCCTTCCCTCTTTCTTTTTGTAGAAGCTCCTAGAAGGCTGTTTGAGGGTCTCTATCTTTGGAAGTGGTTTGTAATTCAAACGACAGAGAGAGGACACAACCCAATGGCTTAATGGTCAAGTCCACTGGATGCAGCCCACATACATTCAGTGACCTGCATTCATGTCCCAAGTCCGGGGGAAACAACCAAGATGAACAAGAGAGTAAAATAAATAAAATGCTTCTACCTCTTCTCTCCTCCTGATTGCCTACTTGCTTTCATTCCGGCCTATACCTTTCTTAAAAAATAAAAAAAGACCTAGATAAGGTTGGGATAAGGAAGCAGAGCAGAGAGGAGCCCAAATGCCCGAGGCTGGCTGTTGGCTCAAGAGGAGTTGCCCTGGGATCCATGGTGGGTTGAACTAGCACAGCTCCATGGGGAAGGAAAAGAGCAAAGCTCTCAGGAAAGACACCCAACGGGGGCACAATGAGGGTGCACTGGGCAGGAAGACCACCTGTGTTAGGTGTCTCAGGGTCTTGGGGAGGCTTGATGGAGGACAGCAACAAGAAAAGGAGACTCTATCTGGGCAATGAAACAGAGAAACAGGAAAGGGAGTAAAAACTGTAATCGTGAGCTCTTAGGTGGTCTTTTCTACTTTAAATCAGGGATTCAAGCTTGGATCACAACACGCTGTAAGGCTCGCAATGAATTAATTACTCTTAATCATCAGTATTAGTCATACCAACAATAACCATTCTTACTGCATTTTACACATCTGTACACTGAGGCACAGAGGTCAAATAACAATCTCAAAGTCACTTGTCATCCGCTATGTGACTGGACAATCTGGCTTGAGAGTTCAGACTCTTAGGTATGTCATTTAGTAGCAACTCCAGAGAACTTTTCAAGCAAAACTTAATCTGAGTTGAGCCTACTTGGACTTAATGCAATAACGTTTGTATTTGCCAGGTAGTTTACAATTCACAAAGGATTTTGTCGCCATCTTTCTGGAAACAGCCCTGCAATTTTAATTTTCGTAAAACTTTCAGGTCAGTTATTGGCCAAGCTTTAGTTTTCCCATCTGTAAAGTGGGGACAATAATACCTGTTGGGAGGGTTAAAAGAGATAACATATGGGCAGGACTTAGCCCTGTGCCAAGCCCTTACGCCCAGCACTAATATTGTAGTGGTTATTAACATCTCACATGACCTTTCTAATAACCCTGTAAGGCCGGTAGGATTTAGTGTGCGCATTTCTGTGATGTGGAAACCAAAACTCCATAGAAGGGCGATAACCAGCCAGAAAGGAAATAGAAAATGGAAATGTCAGACTTGGAAAATGTTCCGACTGAAGTCTCCTGTCCTGCTCCCAAATCTTACCTCCACTCGCTCTCTCTTCCCCAGGAGGCACTGATACAGAGCCCAGATCATTCTTCAAACAGAACAGTAGAAAATTTGAAGCAATTGGAAGTTGAGGCTCAGGGAAAAGTTCGGAGAGATTAATATGAAAGTTATCGAGGTGAAAATAGGTTCCCATGCAGGGACCAATAAACTGCACCTTCTCTTGACCCCAAGTGACTGTCAGCGGCACAGAGGAGAATGAGGTGACAGGCAGCGACGAAGTCTGCTATTCCCAGAGGCCACAAAGGTTGGCCACAGGTGAGGGAGGGGATGTCCGCAGACCAGGAAGTAAAGGAGAATGAGAGTATTTTCATCTCAGAGAGAAACAGACTGCAAACAGTCTAGAAAAATCCGATGCTACTACATAGTTGCATTCTACTTCTGTGTTAGGGTTTTGGTTCATTTGTCTCCTTTGGTTTTCTGTCATTCTGCATTTCAGTGAACTTGTGGTTTAAGGTTCTTTCCATGCATCCTTTTCTGGTACCAAGCTCATTCAGTCCTGTTGCTACAGGCAAATGATAGTCAGTCCACAGGAGCTTAGCTGACTTCTATCAATACCAGTAAGAATATCAGTACCTATGCCAGTAATATTGGAAGATCTGGAATTTAAGGTTTGAGGCCAGTCTTCCCAGACTGAAAATCATGTCTTTCCTTCTCCTAGATTCTGCCAAGCCTTCACCAATATTTTTTTCTTTTTAAAATGAATGAGAATTCTTATTTGGTGTCCCTTAGGAATAAGATATATGAAAAGGCGTAGTCTAGCCACCACCAGGTGCAGAACAGATTCCATAATGATCCCGCACTTCGGTCAACATGAAAACACTTGAGGGCATCCTGGGTCGATGCTGGAGGACCCAGATGCCGTTCTTTGATGATTCCACTCAAAAGACAACAAAAACAAAAAACGAACATGGTGCGCTCTGGTGGAGCAGTGGTTGAATGCAGTCCACATCCATCCCGAAAGTCCAGGTTCACAGCCCAGGAAACTGAGGGTGGGGAACCAAGATGAACAACTAAATAAAAATACAGTGCTGCTTCCTCCTCTCTCTTCCTGCCTGCCTGTCTCTGCTTGCCTTCACTCCTGCCTGCACCTTTCCTTTAAAAACAAAAACAACAACACTTTCAGAGCTTTTATCTTATTAACACCTCAATGATTTATTCAGCAAACGTTTACTGAATACCCACTAAGTGCCAGGCATTATGCCAGGCAGACATAAAATAGAAAATACAGACTCCTTACGAAGTTTATAGTAAAATAGCCCTTGTCGTTATTTATAGTGTGCGTTCACAGCTCAAAAGACAAAGACACTCATGACATGAAATTTCCACATAGCACCTAGGACATCAGGTGACCTATGATAACCACAACAGATTCTCAGAATTTAACTCAAACAATTATTCCTGCTGTTAAAAAAAAAAAGCATTTCTCTAATTAAAGGACATTCTACTTATGCCCACAAGGTGGAGATCTTGCTTACAGTTTATGAGAGCTGAAAACCCTGCCTTCAAAAAAAATTTTTTAAAACCTGGAAAGTTAAACCCAAAGACTAAAAAATAAAATGTCATTTATTGAGCACTTATTTAGTGTAATATACTATGCTAGGTAGTAAGACAAATATAATGTTGATACTCCCTAGCCCCTGTCCTCTGGAGAACGATGGGGGTCAAGTGCTTGCATAGAGCAGCAAAGTAGTAGCTTTAAATGAATTCATGTGTTTTGATGTATCTATATGGGAGCCTTAGTAATCGCCTTAGATAATATTTATTAAAAGGCATAATATAACCAATGGTCAGGTACAGAACAGATTCAACAAAGGTCCCACACATCAGTCAACATGAAAACGCTTGAGCATATACAGAGTCCCTGGCCTGAAGATCTAGATGCAGTCTTTCAACGACTGCTCAGCCACGAACAGTAGGATGTCTTCCCTATAAATCTAAAACATTCGGATTTTTGTAGAATAAAATATAACTAGTGTCAGCTGATGAGATAATGCAACTGTCAACTCCCATATGCATCTAGTGGGGGGAAAAAAAGACAGAAAGGAAATACAAGACATAAGGAAACATTTCAAAATCCTTTTAGGAGATAGATTCCATTCCTTAATCTTGTGTCTTACCTGAGAATCTTGGCTTGGTTTGGTGTAGAGCGGGAAGGAGAAGAGTCCAGTCTTATCTGAGAGTTTTCCTGGTGGACTGAACCCAAAGGTGGCTGGAAGCAGAGGTCCTTTGTTTGGGTTTAGTTTTTGCTTCCCCGCTGCCAATCATTTCGTTTTCTCCTAAACCATTAAATCATCAAAAATGGACTTTTCTTTTTCAATTGCAAAATAGAAAATAATATTTAGGGTATAAAGTGACTGACTAAATGACTGCTTTGGGTTTGTTTGTTTAAAAAAAAAAGAATGCTGGCAACTTCATTAAAATACTGAACTTTCTTGATGGAGGGAAAATTAAGTGGTATACTGCCAGGAGATCCGTGTTTGACGTTTGGTTTCTCCTCTTAACTGTGGGATCTTGAGCAAACCCCATCTCTTTTCTGTGCCTCAGTTTCCTCATCTGCAAGAATCATTCATTCAGAGAAATGGCCCCTGACACCTGACACCACTCTCAGGCCCCCCCCGCCCCCCCACACTCTCGACGTTCTAGCAGCAACCTGAATGTCTCGCTAACAATGTTAAACCATGAATACTGAGACCCGGATCTGTGGATTTTACTGTCACAGTGACCGGAACCAAGGACAGAAGCTGTGTTAGACGCCTGAACCCAGGAATGCGAGCCGGCCCAGGTGTTCTGCTTGCACAGCGAGGTTTGCTCCACCTCCCCGGGGTGCACTAGCCCGCAGTGAGCGGCAGTGGTGAGCGCGCACTGGAAAGGTGGTGTCAGTTCAAACTTGGGTGCTGCAAACGGTTCCTCCGCCAGGCAGGAGTCACCTCCTCAGTGACTCTGAGATTCCCAGGGATTTACATAAGGCCTCTGAATCACACCAGCAGAAACGCAGAGAGCAGGCAGACCCGCCCTAATCCGCGCCAGGCAGTGCCCGGGGAGCAGTAGGGGTTAGTCTGAAGTTTGCGGGAGGCCAGGCGCTGCCCTGGCTAGGGGACTCCGCGGCCACTCCCTCCAACTCCGGCGAGGGCCGGGGGCGCAGCCTTCCCACCCCGCTGGACTCCAGCTCTGCACCGCCCCCTCCCACGCTCCAGCGGGGGCGCAGCCGTTGGGTCTGGCTCCCCGCCCCTAAACCCGGGACGGAGTGTGGGGCCGCTTCTCCTGCTCCGAAGGAGCCATCGCCGCTTTAAGAAGAAGAGGAGGGGAAGGGGGCGGGGAGTGGGGGGCGGGGAGCGGCGGCAGAGGAGGGGGAGGGGGATCCCCCTCGCTCCCACGTGGTCCGGGCGCCTGTGAATCGCGCCCGCCGGAGGGTCTCACAGCGAAATACAAAAGCAGCTGGGAAGCGGCGGCGAGGCGAGTTCCCAGCGCCAGGCAGAGCGCCGGGCAGAGCCCCGCTGCGCCCCACGGCCGCGATGGGGCTGAGGAGCCGGGAGCCCCGGAGCCAACAAGCTGCCGGGCCCGCCTCGCCGCCGGGACCCGGGCGCCCGGACTCGGCTTGAAGCGGCGGCGGCACCGGCGCGGCCGGGAAGCATGGGCAGGAGGATGCGGGGTGCCGCGGCCACCGCGGGGCTCTGGCTGCTGGCTCTGTGCTCTCTGCTGGCGCTGTGGAGCGGGCTCCTGCCTCCGCGGACGGAGCTGCCCGCTGCCCGGCCGCCCGAAGACGGAGCCCCGCTGCGCCCGGCCGGGAGCGGCAGCCGGGAGCCGGCGCCTCGCTACCCTCTGCCCCCGCCCCTGGCGCGGGACGCTGGCGGCGGCTCCCTGAAAACTTTCCGGGCGCTGCTCACCTTGGCGGCCGGCGCAGACAGCCCACCTCGGCAGCCCCCGGGCGAGCGCAGGCGGCACGTGCCAGCCGGGCCGCCCGGATCGGAGGAGCGCGCCGCGGTGCACGGGGGCGTCTTCTGGAGCCGCGGCCTGGAGGAGCAGGTGCCCCGAGGCTTCTCGGAGGCCCAGGCGGCTGCGTGGCTGGAGGCGGCGCGCGGCGCCCGGGTGGTGGCCCTGGAGCGCGGGGGCTGCGGGCGCAGCTCCAACCGGCTGGCCCGCTTCGTCGACGGCACCCGCGCCTGCGTGCGCTACGGCATCAACCCCGAGCAGATTCAGGGCGAGGCCCTGTCCTACTACCTGGCGCGCCTGCTGGGCCTCCAGCGCCACGTGCCGCCGCTGGCACTGGCCCGGGTGGAGGCACGGGGCGCGCAGTGGGCGCAGGTGCAGGACGAGCTTCATGCTGCCCACTGGACCGAGGGCAGCGTGGTAAGCCTGACGCGCTGGGTGCCCAACCTCACGGACGTTGTGGTGCCCGCGCCCTGGCGCTCGGAGGACGGCCATCTGCGGCCCCTGTGCGCCGCCGGGGGCGAGCTAGCCAACCGCAGCCAGGCGGAGCTGGTGGACCTGGTGCAGTGGACCGACTTGATTCTCTTCGACTACCTGACAGCCAACTTCGACCGGCTTGTCAGCAACCTCTTCAGCCTGCAGTGGGACCCGCGCGTCATGCAGCGCGCCACCAGCAACCTGCACCGTGGCCCCAGTGGGGCGCTGGTCTTTCTGGACAACGAGGCGGGCTTGGTGCATGGCTACCGGGTGGCCGGCATGTGGGACAAGTATAACGAGCCGCTGTTACAGTCCGTGTGCGTGTTCCGCGAGCGGACGGCGCGGCGTGTCCTGGAGTTGCACCGCGGCCAGGACGCGGCCGCCCGCCTTCTGCTCCTCTACCAGCACCGGGAGCCTCGCTTCCCCGAGCTGGCCGCGCTCGCCGACCCCCACGCGCAGCTGCTGCAGCGCCGCGTCGACTTCCTAGCCAAGCACATTTTGCACTGTAAGGCCAAGTACGGCCGCCGACCTGGCACTTAGCGCCGGGAGAAAAAGAGAGAGAAAGAGAGAGAGCCCCCTGGCTGGGGAATGGACGATGGGGGAAGGGCTGTCGCCTCTGCCACCCCCCTGGGACCCATTGGCCAACGCCCAGCTGGTGGCCGGAGCGTGCAGGCGGCTACCAACTTCAGCTTCACCTACCCTGCCCCTTTCAGCCCCTTGCGGTTGTTTCTTTCAAAGTTCGAGGAGGACTAACTCGAGGAGGCGATACGTATTAACATTCCCTCCACCCAGCCTATAAAGGGATTCTGCCCTGTGCCAGCGCGGAGTTTGGATCCGAAGAAACTGGCTGCTGCCGGAGTTTGGCCCCGGGGTGACCGTCTCTGTGGGAGATACATCCCATTCCTGGGCCTCCTCATTCCCTCTCCGAAAAAGGAAAACTTCTATTGGAGCCGCTGAGCTAATTCTGCAGTTTGCTACCCGACGCAGCGCCGGTGGCCCGGAGCTGGGTTGTGACATTGGCTGGTGGAGCCCCCTTCCTGTGTTCTCCCTTTGTTCCAGCTCGGTGATGGTGAGATCACTGTTCAGAGCTGGGGGACGGCTACTGATAGGACAAAGAGAGGGGGAACTCGAGAACTGGGGAGCCCTGCTGACCCTGGCGATTTGTCTGACTTGTTCCATACCGCCGGTCATTTTGGCCTAAAGTCTTCAAATGCAGGACCAGCTCTGTGCACTGAGTCAAATAATGAATTTCTTCTTCCTCCCTGTCCCAGTCGACCAAAATTTTGACAATGATGATGTTCACCAGAAGAGGGGCGGGTGGGAATCAATTTCATGCACTTTATGTTGTTTTTATTTTAGTTTTTTTTATTAAGGAAAACTTTTTTTATTTGACAGAATTTGCCTTCTATGTATATATGTGCATAAAGTGTGGTGTAAATATACTAAACAAACTTATATTTCAATAAAAGGGAGTTTAAAATTTAGAATTTAGTTGCTGTGGTTTTAACTGAGGTGTCTGATGCCTTCCCTGCGTCTAGAATAAGCTTTAGGGTTTCTCCCTTGTGGGTGTGCTTTTAAAACAAAGGATGCATATATCCCAGTGGTGGCTATGGGACTTATAGAATTGAACAAAGACTAGAACAGATTCTCTGTTCTGCTCACTCAGATGAACCCAGTGCTAGAAATGTCAGAGTTTGAATAGAATGTAGGGTGGGGAGAGAGAGGAGAGTATTCCATTTCCTGACAAAACTGATATGAAAGGATGTCATTGTAATATATACCTGTATTCATCATTTGGCAAATATGATAGAACCAGATGTGCAGGCTACGATATGACCAATGTCCCCCGCCCCCCCCCCCTTCAAACTTAACTACAGCGGTCTCGTGTTGCACATTTTCAACATTATAATTAACATGCATCACAATGTGTACAGATGATAAGCTGAGCACATATTGCAAACAGGTAGAGAAAGTCATAAATTAATTCTTCTCTTTAATCTCCTGGCATAAATTCCATTGCATCCAGGGGATCATAATCTCCAACATCTGGACTCATCCCACTCTCTCAGAAGCTCGCACTCGTTTTTTGTGGGGTATTTTTGTTTTTTCAGGTACTAAGTACATGGTCACCTCAGTGAGACCAGGAAAGTGTACACAGTTTATGTATGACATTTGAACTTGTATTTCTTAGGGGACTGCAAATGTAGAAAGTATTTGTGGATTTTCTTAAACTACTTTTTGACCCTTGGTAGAGGGGAGAGAGGCTTGGTTTGTATTGGTTTAACATCTCATTGATGTTTTATCTTGGCATTTGATTTACTGTCTGGGTCCAAATGGTCTTGCCTATTATCTTCCTTTTAGTTAATGACCTTTAATTCAAAGCCATGTTTGGTCACTTGAATAGTTTTTATTTGACTTGCATCTCTGAACCTACAGTTTTATAGACCCACGAAGATATGAAATCTCTGTAGTCTCCCCTTCTCACTTTGTATTACAGGACAGCATGTAATTTAACTATTTACTGTCATCCTTTTATTTTCAGTGCTTTGTATTAAGCCAAATCTTATCTCGGCTTAAAAAAAAAAAAAAAATAGCTCACAAACTATTTGTAGAATACGCCAAATTTGTTCATAGCAGAGCCACAAAATGTACTAATGATGCCAAATATACTTTTTCTTTTCAAGGCTAATATTGAGACCGACCTCTGGTAATTATACCTTTCAGAAAGAAACATTTTCCATTTCGGATGATTCATAATTCAATGAGATGTGTGGAGTCAAAGAAGGCCACTTCAAGAAAAGGATAAATATTCAGCAACCTGCAGTTTTACCTCCCCACTTTCGTGGAGGAAAGTGAGGCACAGAGATAAGTGAGAAATTTGACAGCTTGCACAGAAAATACACTTTGGCTCTCGGAGTGCTTCAGCACCAGTGAATTCTGGGGCAGCCGCATTCTCTGCATTCCTCCGAAACTTCAGTTCCAGGCCCAGACTTGACCATGGTTAACCCAGAGCAAGAAAGGAAGCCTAATTTTAATGACTCCTCTCAGATTCTTTACTGAACCATAGCTGCCTGTTCACGAAATCAGTTTAATTACATGGTGGAGCTGTAAAGGGAACCAAGACTTAATTACAGAGAATGGGTTTTAACTGTTGCTAGTCCTTGTGCATAATATGTAGGCTATGGCATGGAAAGATTAATTAAAGTTTTGCCATGGTCAGTGAATGCTGCCAGGGCCAAATCAGTTTTCAATTAAAACAAAACTTTCAGGCTGTAGCAGCATGAGGTGGAAAAAGTAATGGGTTCTGCAGGAGACCGTATTCTGAATTCTGTCCGTCACCTATTTATTCTCAGCAAGTCATTGAACTTAGTTCCCTCAGCTATGAAATGGAGATTCCATGAGAGTGCTGTAGGGTTTACATGGGAGCATAGAAAACATAAAGGCACATAATAGGTCCTTCAAAAGCATCCTCACTTCCTGTTCATCTTTTAAAAAATAACCTACATTTATCTTCTTAGACGAAAGGAAACTTCCTCCTATTACTTTCCATCATCAAAGCCCACATAGAGCAGTTTCCAAGTCAGGTTTAGTCTTTGAAAAGTAGTAATAGATTCAACAATGATTGAGCCCCTTTCCAGCACTATGAAAAGTGCTACAGCCTGAGACCAAGGGTACAGGTCTCATCTCTACGTGACCTCGAGTGGGTGTTTTCAGGAGACAAGCAGATCTCTCCGGCGGCGCCAAACAACTATATTATAAATATATGAGGCCATTTTTTAAAAGGAGGGTGGGGTGCGAGATATAATAGCAAATCTATCACTGCGTCTGGAAAGCAGCAAAAAGTGATGAATTTTTGCAAGAAGAATAATCCTCCCGATTCCTTCTGCCAGGAGAAAGTAGGCAGTTGACCTTTTCTCCCTGGATTTGACTGTTGATTAATTCACATTGTCAATGGCGTGGTTCTAAACTATTAAGCCTATACGCCCTCCTGTCTTCAAATCAGGAAGAAAACTAAATTATTTTAACACATCTCAACACTTCCCAACCTTCTGCCTAAGGCTGCAGCTAGGACAGTCCTGTAATACCCAGTGCGTGATGATGGGGATTAAATAAGTAAATATTTGTAGTATTCTCAGAACAGTGCCTGGCACATAGTATATGCAATGAAAGAATTTGTTTATTCATAGGGTAGATCTAAGTCAAAACCAGAGGCATTTTGAGTCCACAGCAACACACTCTCCTCATAATCCTGCTGTCTCTGCAGTCAGAGAACACTTTCTACGAGCTTCTGTTTTGGCTCAGGAAGACCAGCTCAAATGCAGGAGTCAGACAGGAATGACCTAAAGTCCACAGTTGTCGGCTGTCTCCTTTCTGAGGATGCTCTCTTATGAGTCATCACAGACCCCCTCTCTTCCACAAGGAGACTGTGATTCTCTTTTTCATGTGATTCATCAGCCCCAGGGATCAAGGAGCCCTGGAATTCGGCACCTTCTGCATTGCCTGGCAGTCATGGATCATGCAAGTCAGGCACTGATTATTTGTCCCTCCAAGCACCTGCCCTCCCCCACAGACACTGATTCCATGTGGGAGGAGGTTGGCAGGAGTGTTGGCGAAGAAGAGAGGAGAATCTGATCAGGAAGCTCAGGAATTGTTCTAGAAGGGAATAGAATGTCAGCTGCCAAATTGGTACGGAAACCACAGAGCCACAGTTCCTACCCACCTCCACACATACTTTGATCATCAGACTCAAATGGAAAGGATATTCGAAATTAAGAAACACATGAGTGACTTGGGAAAGTCATTTTCCCTCTCACTCCAGATGTCTTGCCTGGAACAGCTGGTGTTTGAGCAGATTGGTGACTTTCCAAATTTGTGATCAGAGTTACAGTAAAGACACACTTTACACTAGGACCCAGCACACTCAGCCCTGCACGTCCATGCTGCTGAAACAAACTTCACAAAGCAGCATGTACAATACACTTTTTAAAACACTAATCATTTTATTGAAGGAGCATTGCATCCTAACATTATATAGGTTTAAGGTGTCCATCATAGTCAATCAACCAGTATGTCATACATTAAGTTTGCTATTTCAGATTATCCTTCAGTATACAATTCATCCCCTTTACCATTTCCCTACCCACCTTCCCCCTTCTCCTTCTGCAACCACTGATTCACTTACTTTTATTGACTAAAAGTCTATTGTCATTTGATTTAGTTCCTTCATTGACTTGATATCAGTATACACCACACAGGACTGACATCAGATGAGTCTATCTGTCTCCTTGTTTATCTTTCCTCCTCTTCCTCCACTTCCCAAGGTTCATTGCAACCCTTTCAATAATTTCAAAACTCATCATGGACCACAGCCTCCACTATGCAAAACACAGGAATCAATGTACGGTAAGCTCTTTTTCCACCTCTAAGATTCTAGGGAAAATTTCATTTATAACCACTCTACCACCTACTACAATTCTTTCCCCCAAGGAAATACAAACAGATTTAATTTTGTATACTCTAAAAGCAAAAGACTGAAATGTTTTATTTTCAGATGTAATTAGGAAAACCACTGAAATTTATAAGGGTCTTTAAACCCCCTAAATTGGAGGATGTAACTGTAAGTCTATTCCGACCACCTGTGAGCAAATAGTCCTGTTGTGGGGCTTTGGAGGGGGAAAAAAAAAAAAAAAAAAAAGCTTTTTTTCACTCTGCCTCTGCATGACCCAAGGACGGCTCTCCAGGACAGTTTCTTTTCTGTGTATTCATAAAGATCAGATGTAGGAGTCATAATTTTTTAATGTGACTGTTTTACCAATTTCTCTTTCTGTGTCCCGCTGTGGGGAAAACTGCATTAATAAACTATGTCTCAATGCTGCCTAGCTGGAATTTTTTTCTCAGCAGGGCTCCACCAAATATAGCGAAAGGAATGCTCATTTTATTTATCTTTTCAACTTTCTTTCCATTTTGGATATGTCTTCTTGACACTTTAGAAATTTTTCTCTTAATGGCGCCTTTTTTTTTTTAGGAGGAGAGAGAACTGATTGTTCATTGGAGAATAACATTAATAACAACAAAGGAATTCTTTTTGCCTTTCTTTGGCGTCATAGGGTATTTTTTTATGGCTTTCGCCATTATTTTATACTCTATCCAGAAAAGTTGAATAGTTATCAGAACTGGCATTTTTCTAGTATAAGCTCACAAAGTTTTGCTTACTGAGAAACTGTGGGTTAACTATAGGGAAGTGTCACATTTAATTTGAGGCTCCAACCTAGTGCTGTTGTCTCTGCCTGTGTAAATGTTCACTTCAATGATTTTCGAAAATGCTCATTAAACACTATCCCCACAATCTAGAGAAGCAAGTGGGGAATGACCACTGCTTTGATCTTTTTTGTCTTTTCCTTTTTAGCACTGATGAAGTATACTTCATCATAAAAGTTGACATTTAAGTGTACAATTTAATGATGCTATACTATCAATGTTATGTAGCCATACCACTATTCCCAAAACTTTTTCATCATCCCAAATGGAATGTAATCATTAAGCAATAGCTCCTCATTCTTCCTTCCCCCAGCCTCTGGTGACTTCTAATTTACATTCCGCCTGTATATTTTTGCCTGTTCTAGGTATTTCAGTTAAGTGGAAAGGACTCTATTCTTTTATATCTGACTTTTTCACTTACACCGCCATGATCTTGGTCTTGGAGACAATGATAAAAATGGAAGCAGTATCATTTGGGAACTGATAAACTGGATTTGAGTTTGAGTTCCAACATTTAATAGTCCTAGACTTTCAAGCCAGTTGGTGAAGTCATTTTTCTCATTTGGAAAAGCAATGGGAAGACTTGATGTTCTTTAGACTCCCTTTCAGCTCTAGAAAAATGCCATATTTACATATACAGCAACTCTATAAATAAATCTCATCCTTAATTTGCAGTTTCTTGTCTCTTTTTGAAGATTCAATAACTTATAAGGTGCCTCCTAAAAGGACCCTGGCCATGTGCAAGACACTGGATCAAATGGTGAGTAAGATAGGGAAGGTGCCTCTGCCTTCATGGAGCTTGGAGTCTACTGGTCAAGATGGAAAGTGATCTAGCAGCAAGAAAGTGTGATCACACTGTAACAGAGGACGACACAGCAGGATTGTGTAAGCTGGTCTGGGGAAGGTCAGGGGAGGTTTACATTTGGTCTTGTGTTCCTTTGAATGCTAAGAAGTCTTGAATAAAAGGAAGCTAAGGGTGGGGCGGGGTGGGGGGCAGGGGGCGGGAAGTCTCAGCACAGCTCTGAAGATGTTCTGTTGACAAGACTCCAGAAGAGTCCCGCCATAATTCTTTAAGTTTCTTTTTGCAGCAATGATGCCATCTGTTTTCTGTAGTATGACATATATTGAAATAATAATCATCCTGAGGTTGGGTTCATAGGAGGGGCTAAGCTGAAAGAATTCATATCACAGGGCAACTACTTCCATCAGCAATATTAATAGCTACTTTGGGCTCAACGTGTCCTAACATGCCATTATGTTAGACATATTGCAAGGTTGCTACGGAATTAGCAATGATAGCTATGGTTTGACTATTCATTTCACAGATGGGGACACTAAAGTTCCACGAGTCACGTGTCTGGAAGAGAAAGGGCTATGACTTGAAGACAAATCTATCTGGTTCCAAAGAGCAGATTATACTGCTTCCCCTTTGTCTTCCTTTCTTTTTTTTTAAATCATCTTTCTAAAAAAGAAAATGTATTAGTCTTTTCTAATTAGCTTCTTCTAGTATTTTCTCTTTATCTTTGGTGCACTATAATTTCATTAAAATGTATGTATTTGATTTGGATTTTTCTTCTAGGAACAAGATGTGTTTCTTGAATCTAATCATTTCCTTTTTTTTTTCAATCTAGAAAAATTCCGTCATGATCTTTTCAATTATTATCTCTCACTACGTCTACTCTCCTTCTAGAAATATCATTGGGTGTACATTAGTCAACTCTGTTTTCCATGATCCAAGCTATCTCATATTTTGTCCATATCTTCATTTTTCCATGCCATCCTCTATATAATTTCTTGATATCTGACTAGTTCACTGATTCTCTCCCCACTGCTGTCTAAGCTGCTGTTTAATCCATCCCTGAAGTTTTGTTTTGATGTGCTTACCTTTTTAAATTTGATGTCTTTACTTTTACTTCCAAAAGTTCTATTGGATTTTTGTTGTTGCTGTTTTTATTTTTAGAGCAGTTTTAGGTTCATGGCAAAATTGAGCTAAAGATACAGAAATTTCCCATAATACCTCCTGCCCCTACAATTGCATAAGTTCCCCCATTATCAACATCCACACCAGTGTGGTTTTTTTATTACAACTGATAAACTTGCATGAACAAATCATTATCACCTGAAGATAATGTTTACATTAAGATTCATTCTTGGTGTTGTGTATTCTATGGGTTTGGAAAAATGCAGAATGATGAGCATCTACCATTATGGAATCAAATAGGATCATTTCACTACCCTCATATTCCTCTGTGTTCTCCCTACTTATTCTTTCCTCCTCACTAAACCATAGCAATCACTGACCTTTTACCTGTCTCCATAGTTCTCCCTTTCCTGAATGTCACATAGTTGGCATCATGCAAAATGTAGTCTTTCAGATTGGCTTCTTTTACTTAGTAATATACATTCAAGTTCCCTCCATATCTTTTCATGGCTTGATAGTTCATTTCTTCTTAGTGCTTAACACTATTTCATTGTCTGGATATACCAGTTTACTAATCCACTGACCTCCTGAAGGACTTCTTGACTGCCTCTAAATTTGGGCAGTGATGAATAAATCTGTGGTGTGCGTCTCTGTGCAAGTTTTTGCATGGACATAAATTTTCAACTCCTATGGGCAAAAACCAAAGGGGGAAATTTCTGGGTTGTCTGATAGTAGTATATTTAGGTTTGTAAGAAATGGCCAAACTGTCTTCTAAATGTCTCTATTATTTTTTTACATTTTCTTATTTTCAAGATCTATTCAAAATACTCTGTGTTCAATCATTTAAAAGTGTACCTCTTAAGAGGTTCACTTCCTTGTGTTAAGTATCCCAGGGTGAAAGCCAAAAGGGGCTCACTTGTATATTAATTACTTTGCCTTGAAGTTGAGGTCTTAGAAGGTAGAATAAATTTAAATCCTAAATATGTATGAGAATAGGAGTCTCTCCAGAAATTTTTTTTTTCTCCAACCAGATTCAGGCTAAGAGAAGAAATCTTCATTCACATCCTTCCTTGCAAGAAGAGAGTATTCCTTCGTGGGTCCTTGCTTTACAGAGGGTCTTGGAAAGATCCAACTCCCTAATCCCATCTGGGGCTTCCTGAACCCCAATAATATGATGACTATGATCTCTCAAACACACACACACACACACACACACACACACACACACACACACACAGCAGCAGCACCAGTTTCATTCACATCAGTGGCTCTGATTTTGATTCTCTCTTTGTTTTGGACTCCCTGGGGATTTTCCTTCCATTTTTATAAGCTCAGCTATGCATTTAAAAAGATGTTTGTTATGTTTTATAAAACATTTATAGGTGTTGTGTAGAGGGAAGGTTTTTAGGTCATGTAGTTTGCCTTATTGCTGGAAACAAAGCCCACCTGAGCTCTTTCTACACCCTGCTCTTAAATCCTGCTTGCAATACACTGGCCCATACTTGAGGATTAGATGTCCTATTTGGTTATTCAGAGAGATTTCCCCACAGTGGAGACATTTACTTTAACAGGATTTGACCTGAAATAATCCATGAAACAAGTGACCCAGGAGTCAATAGCAAATTCTGTTCTGTTTGCCACTAGCAAGTTTGAGACAGAAGCCAGGAAAATGATGAAAGGGAAGAAGAAAGGAAAAGATTGGGAACAAGAGGATAGGGGTGAGAACTGTTAAAAAATGAATCACATGTGGCAGAGTGGCAAAGGGGCAGCCTTTGCCTCTGGAACATTTAGACTCCAGGTTGACCTTCAGTTAGCATCAAAGCCAGCAAAAGCGGTGCCATGTTTCAGGCAAAAGAGGTAGAGCCTTTGCAGGTTACATTTAGGATTAAAGAAAGGTCAATAACTCCAAGGGGAATTGCTTTCCTCACCCAGTCCTACCTAGCTTCCTAACTCCACCACAGCTCCCAACTGTGCACAGTCCCACCATCACCACCTGATCTTTGGTCCTTTGACACAGAAGACCAGACTCTGCCAATCTTGTGAAGAAAGCAAAGCCTTTGCCATCACCCATGAATCTCAAACTGGCATTTCCAGAAGCAGTTGATTCCATTTTATCATTTAGTAAACCCATCTCCAGTGACTTGTTAACCACATCAAAAATGCTAACAGAAAAAGGTTAAGCATCTGTGACTTCTCAAAACACCAAGCTAATAAAAGACATCCAGAAAAAAGTTACCGCATGACTCCCTTTTCCTCCATCTGTTTGTAGTTGAGACTCCAAAGTCTCCCTCTAATATAACATTCATGACCCAGCTCCACATAAAGTCTGTATGTTCTCCGATGCTAGGATTCCCGGGTGCATGACTCACATTATACAGATTATCGTAATGCCTCTTGATTTAGCAAAGCAGAAGTTGATGCTCCATGAGAAATCCCTGTTGGGTTATTTTCAAGTGATTGCTCATGGCACAGGTATGTGCCATATATATCAGTAAAGTTATGCTGGTTATTAGACTACTGAAATGCCTCCACTTTGGTTGATAAATGCCTACTGACCTAAATCTCCAGAGTGCCTCTCTCACTTTCTCAAATACCCAAGCCCTTTCCCTGAACAACACCCCACACCTTCCCATGATCCAGAAACAAACAGGTTAATACCTGAGACACATGGGAATACTTTGGACCAGTGCCTCAGCACTAAGACCAACAGTGAGCTCTCATCGCTCCTTATATAATAAGCATCCCTGAATATGAAGTATAATGGCATAAATCCTGGAAAGAGTGGAGTTGTCATGTTCAACCCTATCTTTCATTCTCCTGCTTTATTCAAAGTCTTCATGGGATGAAGGGGAAATACATGGCCGTATGAGAGAGTTAATAGGGAACAATCTGACACTGGAAATTGGAGGATGTGGCATCTAAACAGACACCAGAGCAATGAGTGTAAATTAGCCAGCATACAAGGGAGAGCATTTCCATCAGAAGGAATCGTATGTTTGAGGCCTTGAGATAGGAACTGGCTATTGAGAGATGAAGGAAGGATAGCGTGATCAGAGAGTGTGGTCCCAGAAGAATAATTGAAGGATTTGATACTGCAAAAGTAAGCAGGCACTTGCTAAGTACCAGGCACAGGGACCTACCAGAGGGCAGGAGGTGAATAACATGGCCCATACTTCTTAGGGAGACATGATAGCATCCCAGTAAAAGGCTAGATTCTAGAGGGAAACTTCCAGTTTGGGGTTCTATGAACTTCAGCACTTACATGTCTTCTCTTACCCTCTATTTCCTCATCTGAAAATAGGAATAACAATAAGAACTACCTTTTATGAGTTAATACATGTAAAACACTTAGAAAAATACCTAGCATATCATAAGGAAACAGGACATATTAGGAATTGACTACTAGGACTCAGGAAAGATGTGAAGGTACAGGCAGATCAAAGACTTTTTTCTCACCCATGTCCACCTAGTTCAAAGATGGTGATATAATAAAATATTCTGCATTTAATAATCCCATTCAAAAACACCAAACGTTGTCTGTGCTGTTGGCACATGGACAGTTTATGATAAGTTTGCTTGTTGATCCCCTTCCCATGTCCTTTCCCTCAAAAGCAATTTCTATGTCTTTGGAGATTCCCTACTGGTCATCCCTGAACCAATTCCTCAAAAGAAAAGCCAAGTAAACTTGCTGATAGAGGGAGATCATCCAGATAGTGTCAAAGAAACAAGACCATCCTCTACAGAGCTGTTGAAGGAAAGAAGGAAGAAAAGGAGAAAGGTGGGAGGGAAGGAAGAGAGGAAAGAAAAGAGGATAAAGCCACCTTTCTGATATTGTTCACAGTGAGGACTAGAAGGGGAAAATAATTCAAACTAGAAAAGCCACACCAAGACCCACAGTACTTTTGACAGGTTTACAAAGCACTTAGTTGATGCCAGTAGAAATGTTTGGGAACTTGGGAGGAAGCAAACAGTCCTAGGATGTCATCCCAAGACTTTAGATCCCTGGAGATTTGGAGAGCTGTTATCAAAGCTGTCATTGCATTAACCACCTGGGTAGGAATGGGAGAAATTGGAGGTGAAAAGGGTCGATTAAATTCTTAAGCCTTTTCCCAGGGAATGCCACTTGGAGACCATGTTCTGAAGTGTACTCTTATGAACTCATTAAGCTTTGGGATTATTCAAGGAAAAGGCAGGGAACTCTTCCTTTGAGGTTATTATTTTCTGCAGTCTTAGGGACTTGGGGGTTTTTCACTGATAGTGCTGTGAAAGACCATGCATGTGAAGTTTGGCTGCATAACCATCCCATCCCCCTTGCAGACAGGGACCACAAAACTTTCACCTGGAGGACTAATAAGATAGAGTGAATATTGGTCATGAGCGTGGCCATGCAGCTTCCACTTCTTCCAGGGTTTCTGGTGTGCTGTTGCGGGTAATTTTGTTGAGCCTAAATCAAGACAATCCCATAGACCTAACACGTTGATCTAAACTCAGTCAATTCTCCCTCTGAAGATTTTGCTTCTTAGGGAAGAAAAAAAAAAATAACTAAAGCATTAAAAAAAAGTTTAAGCAAGAAAAAGCTTAATGCCTATTTATTCCAGCTAGTGAGACAATCAAGTGAGAAAGTCTCCTACCAGAACTTTCTGCAACTGCTTCAACCAGTCTGTTCTAAACCACCCTACTTCAAATTTCCTTTCAAGCCTGTGAGTGCACTATTTCTGACCATTAAATTTCCTTTTTTCTTCTCATGTTGCTTGAGTTTTTTTTCTGTTTCTTCACAATGAAAGAATTCTGATTAAAGATTACATGTGAAAAATAGGAGAGGTAGAATTTTCTGGAAAGACAGTCTCTGACAATAGATATTTCATCTAAGGCATCACAGGGACGGACAGAGGTGAAGGCTGTAGAGTCTGGGGCAGAAGAGTATCTGGCTCTCTCCATCACCTTGGTTGGGTAGTGGCCTTTGATATGGCATGCTCCCATGTTCTCATCTTGTCCTAGAAAGGGGGACTGAGCGACACTGTGGGTGTTTCTACACTCTGCAGGTGTTGGTAAACATTTAATAGTTGGGTTTGGGAAAGGGGTGCAGGGCTGATTTGTAATGTTTGCTCATTTCCGTGGTGTAAATACTCCCAGTATGGTTGGTGCCAAGCTACCAATATGCTGTCACTGATTGAAGAGTTGGAAAGAGATGTGCACATTAGCTCTTGTAAACCAGTGAGAGTCAGCTTCACCTCAGGTCCTCTAAATATGACAGCTTCAGGAAACTTCTGGGTAATAAATGTGGCTAACATTTATTTAACACTTCACCTTGTGTAGGTTCTATTTTAAGCACTTTGTATGCATTGAATTAAGCATGACATTTGAGGCAGGTACAATTCTTGTCCCCACTTTACAGATTAGAAAACTGAAATATAAAGATAACAAAAAATTTTTCAATGAATCATAAATCTTAGATCTCTGATAATTGACTTCAAAGATATCTGGCTGAACCATGACACTGTGCTGACAGAAAGAATCGAATTACGAAAGATTTGTCTTCTGGAGTGTGGGAGGTGGTATCAGACTCAAACACCCCAGCAGAAATAGTAATGTTTACCAACTGCTAAGTATCATTATGTACCATTCTACTTCTCCTACGTTTTATCTCCTCTTCGCAGCAGTCCTTTAGAGACAGAAGGTAGTCTATCCATTTTGTGGATAAGGAAACTAAGGCTCATTAAAAAATTGAGCTATAAAAGTCCAGATAGTTAACAAGTGATCAAAGCAAGGTAGATTTTTTTTAATTTTTAAAACTTTCTATTAATTTATAACATTATATAGGTTTCAGATGTACATCATTATAAATCAACATCTATATATACTACATAAAGTTCACCACTAGGTCCAATTCCATCCATCACCATATAATTGACCCTTTTTAACCAGTTACCTTCTTCCCTTCATCCTTCTCTTTAGTAACCACTAATTTGATTATATAATCTAAAAGTTTGTTTTTTGTTTTATTTAGTTCGTGTTTATTTTGTTTCCTTATAATCAGATCTGAGTGAAATCATAGTGTCTGTTTTCCTATGACTTATTTCACTAAGAATAAAACCCTCTAGGTTTATCCCTGTTGTTGCAAATGGTAGAATTTCTTCTTTCTTTTAATAGTTGTATAATGTTATGTTTGTTTTTTTTGTGTGTGTGTGTGTGTATGTGTGTATACAGATGAGTGGTCATCTATCAATGGGTATTTGGGTTGTTCCAATTTGTGGCGATTGTGAATAATACTGCAATGAACATGGGAGTGCATATATCTCTTCAAATTCATGTTTTTGTATTCTTCAGGTAAATACCTAGAATTGGAATAACTGAATTAAAAGGGATTTCTATTTTTAGTTGTTTGAGGATTCTCCATACTAGTTTCCATAATGTCCTCAAAAATCTATACACCTCCCAAGAGTATACAAGAGGTTTTATTTTTCTCTCCACATACTTTCCAACACTTGTTTTCAGTCTTTTGGATAATAACCATTCCCACAAGTGTGAGATGATAGTCATCGTTTTGATTTGCATTTCTCTCATAAAAAGAAATGACAAACATCTTTTCATGTGTCAGTTGGCCATCTATGTCTTCTTTGGAGAAAAGTCTATTCAGATCTACTGTCCATTTTTCAGTTGAGTTGTTTAGTTTTATGTTGCTGTTTTATGTGTTGTTTATATAGTCTTATATAAACCCCTTGTTGGGTATATTCTTCCATTGAGTAGGATGCCCTTTTGTTTAAATGATAGTTTCTTTCACTGTGCAGAAACTTCTTAGTTTGATAACATCGCATTTATTTATTTTTGCTTTTGTTTTTCTTGTAGTAGAGTCAAAATCCCAAATACCTCAAAGATCAGTGTCAAGCAGCCTATTACCTATGTTTTCTTCTATGTATTTTATGGTTTCTGGTCTTAAACTCAAGTCTTTCATCCATTTTGAATTCTTGTGGTGTTAGGTAGTGTGTGGTATTAGACACTCATCTAGATTCATTCTTTTACATGTGGTTATTCAGTTTTTTCAACATCCTTTATTGAAGAGATTTTCCTTGTTCCATGGTATGCTTTTGGCTCATTTGCCATAAATCAATTGTTCACACATGTGTGAGGTTATTTCTGGGTTCTCACTTCTGTTCTGTGTGTCTACTTTTACTCCATAAAAAAACAAAACAAACAAAAACAGCATACTACGTTGTTTTGATTACTTTTGTTTTGTAGTAGTTTGAAGTCAGGGATTTTTGTCCCAGTTTTGTTCTTACTTAGGACGATTTCAACTATTTGGGGTCAATTATAGCACCAAATAAATGTTGTGAATTTTTGCCTGCTATATCTGTGGAGAATGCCGTTGGGATTATGATGGGATTGTGTGAATCTATACATTGCTTTAGGTACTATAGCCATTTTAACAATGTTAATTCTTCGAATCCATGAGCACTGAATATTTTTCCATTTCTTTGTCTTGTCCTCTCTTTCTCTCAACAATACCATATAGTTTTAAATGTGCATGTCTTTCTGAGGTTATTTTCTTTAAATCCTCTTAGTTTCATGGATGAGGAAGCAGGCACAGAGAGGTGAAGTAACCTGTCCATGTAACACAGTGCTGGTATCAGCCCCAGCCTCACAAAGCCCTTAATTATTACACCACCTCACTTACCTCTCCCTTTAAGCAGGCCCCCGATAAGTGGTTTTCCTAGAAAATCTGGCCTGGTTGACTTAGGAAGACCAGATGCCTATTGGAAGGTCATCTGCAACCTTCGGGCCCCAACCTTCAGCAATTCGCTCATAACCACAAAGTCAACACTTCTCTCTCTGAAACATTCACCTGTTTGCTAAGATCAGCAACAGGTTAGAGGCAACACGAAAAGAATGAGTTTGGTATCTGAACAGTGGTGGCGTCTGCTCTTCTGCAATTTCACAATGGGTGCCGGCTGGATAAGATTCATCACCAGAGTTCGGGATTCTCCTTGTGTGTGATGCTAGAGCTGGCTGTGAGGGATATATACACCCAAACTGACTGCCTTGACAGGTGCGATATGGATGAGGTGCTCCCGTTATTGGTGATAATGAGACTTCTCAGTGAAGTCTCAGTCTGTCAGTTACGGAACAATTGATGTCATCAAATGACTGGCAGCCTCTCGGCTAACTTACATCTCAGAAGCAGGGCTGCTAAAACATCTCGTGCTTTGAGGAAGCCCTTGACACTGGTTCAGGAAGGGTTAACATGCCCCAGTGTGTCTGCCTTAGCTCTTCTAGCAGGGAGAGAAGGGGGTGGGGTGGGGGTGGGCTCCGTGTCACTTTCAGACACATATTCAATAGCAAACTGTAGAGAAGCAGTTTTAAACCATACTGCTCCCCATTCTGGTTTGCATACTAATATCTTTGGGATGACTTTCGCCTGCTCTGGCAGTCTGTCACCTGTAACTGAGGAGGAAACGCAGAGAGCAGAGAGTCTAAAAGACTGGTAGTATGACCTCACTTTCAGAGAGCTACCTTTTCAGTCCTTGAACAAATTTGGTGACTGATGGTAGAGCAGTCCTGCAGGAACAATTAAGGATACCCCCCACACACACACCTCTTTTTATCTCTTCTACCCCTGATAATATATACAAAACAGATATCCAGCCTCAGAAAATTAAACAGAATTACTATATGGTCCAGCAATACCACTTCCGAATGTATACCCACAAGAAATGAAAGCAAGGATTGGTACACCCATGTTCACAGCAGCATTACTCACAAAACAAACAGAAGAGAACAACCCAAATGGCTAATGAGATTGACAGAGGCGTGGATAAAGCAAATGCATTATATACATGGCATGGAATACGTGTCAGCTTACAAAGCAAATGACGTTCTGACACATACTACAGTGTGGGTGAATGTCGAAGACATTACGTTGAATCAAAGAAGTCAAATGCAAAAAGACAGGCACTATGTGATTCCACTCATATGAGGCCCCTGGAAGCGTCACAATGGAGGGAAAGAAAAAAGAATGATTATTGCCCAAAAGTTGCAGGGAAGGAGGAATGGAGGGATTATTGTTTGATGGCAATAGTTTCAGTTTGCAAAGAAAAAATGTTCTGGAAATGGATCGTGGTGATAGTTGCACAATGAGTAAATGACTAAGTGCCACTGAGCTTCATACTTAAAAGTGGTTTAGATAGCAAATTTTCTATTACATCTGTTTAATAAAAATAAAAAAATCAGGACAATCAGTACAGTGCAGGTAATTGGAGGGCTTATAGCACATGAGCTAAATGAAAGAGAGCTCAGTTATTCGTTGTCGCCGTCAGTCAAGTACCCTGCAAATGTTAGCTAAATGTGCACACTTGCCCGCTCTTGCTCTGCAGGGAGATATCTCCAATTCTTTTGACAGAGAAAGAAATCAAACTTTAGAGAGGCGAACAAAGTTGCCAGGTTCCACTGCAGTGATACAGGGAGGACTTAAACCTTGATGGGCCTGTCATCATGTAGCGCCATTTTCACTCCCCTAAAACGCCTGAAATAAAGACCCCTCTTCCAGGGTGTTCATTTGCCAGACCGATGAAACTAAATTTACCTGCTCTCTGAAACACAGGAGCGCCACCCTCACAAATACTTTATAACTCATCAGTAGAGGAAGTCAAATTATAATTCATAGAACTAAAATATATAGGCTGCTCTCATAATAGCAAAATAAAAAGAGATCTAGAGAGTTTTCCAAACAAAGATGCAACTATCTATCATATGGTTTTGTTTGGCTCATAGAAACAGAATCACAGAATTCAAAGCATTTTGACAATAATCAAGAGAGCCATGCCTGAACTATGTGGGTAATAACCACCAACCACAGGTTAGTTTTCTAACCCCAGTTGGAGTAATTTGGTCAGGTCTCTTGTTTGAAGATGTCAATGATGTATCATTCTCTCTCTGTTTTACTTACAGCTTTGAAGATCTTGTGGATGGATGTTTTTCTCAGGTACTGATGTCACCTCCACTACTTGCATTAGGATGTACATTGTGTCTAAGACAGGCAGTATAGCGTTGTGGTTAAGAGCTAAGATCCTGGGTTCTGAGCTCTTCCTGCCAGGGATCAAATTCTGGTTCTACCACCTACTGGTTACA
This sequence comes from Solenodon paradoxus, assembly GCA_004363575.1. Taxonomy (NCBI): domain Eukaryota; kingdom Metazoa; phylum Chordata; class Mammalia; order Eulipotyphla; family Solenodontidae; genus Solenodon; species Solenodon paradoxus. Next base: position 120,059 of record RJWH01003949.1, read on the forward strand.
GGACCTCAGGCAAGTTACTTCACCTCTCTATGCCTCCATTTCTTCATCTGTGACAGGGAGATACAGTTCATTGAATTGTGGTGAGATTTAATTTCTTTGAATACACTGATGCGTCTCATTTCCCAAATTCAAGTGATATAGAAAAGATCTAATACGGCTTATCTTTCAAAGTGCATCTATTACTATGTCAGGAGAGGGAGAGGCAGGGACTGGGAGGTGAGGAAAGGTGGCTTTGAACCAAGTATAAGCATCATACATTCTCCTCTGGTACCAATTACTGTGATAAATTGAAGGTGACAAGTTATTTTATGACATAAATGCAAATCAGCATTCACTTCACTGTTATTTTCCAATGCCCTGGCACTTTAATGGTCCCCATAAGTTTGCTTCACTTGCAGCAAGTATCGGTATGTTCACAGTCAGCCAGAGAATTTATTTTTAGGTGGGGAGTGCAATGAACTGAGCCCACCGGCTGACTTAGAAAAATGAGCACATTCCCATCCACAAATTATTCACAAAGCTAGTTAGCATTTGAGCCTTTGTTGGTGAAATAACACAATAAATTGGGATTTGTCAGAAGGGCTCTTTTCCACCTGCCAGGCTTGGCTTGGTGCTCAACATTTGTGGGTGCACGTGTGTTGATGTGTGTTTATTTGAAAAACAAAAACCTGTCCCCCCCCATGCAACATTCCCTGCTGGTGATGGCATGGAGACCTTCTGCTCCTAAACCTAAGGCCATGGAGAGCAGAGACCGGCCTCCTGTGTGTCAAGTCAGGAAAACTTCTCTGTGTCTGAAACTCTGTGTCTGATCCTTTCAGCATGAAAGGAGGCAAAAAGGAGAGAACGGTGCTCTTTGTTTGCTTTTCGACATGGAAGTTGAGTTGATTTCATGTTCCACTGGCCTGTCATCCCTCCCTTTCTGATGTTGTTAGGGGGAAAAAAGTAAAAACACAAAACAAACAAGCAATAGGTAGCATGTCACCATTAGCAGGACTGCACCTCCCCAGCTGCCTGTTGGCGTTGACAGACAGTAGAAGCTGTTAAACACACGGCCTAATTAATTTAAAATACAACTTCAGAGAGACAACCCTTAATTGTGAAAAGGGCTTTTATTAGGACATAAAGATAATCACAGAATTAAGTCATTAAGAGCCATAATAAGAAAACTGGTGCACAAAATGAAACATGACCTCTCCTGTCACCCTTTCTCCGTGAGGGGCTCATGAATACAAGCTTTCAGTTATTTTTTTAACCTAATATTTAGTCAGCACCTACTACCTGCAAGGTCCTACGTTCTGAAGACAGGTGGCTTTAAAAAAAAAAAAAAGGTGGGTTTTTTTCTGCTTCATCCTGATAGGACAAGGTTTCCCCCCAGAAAAGCACGGGTGTTACCATTTTGTGCCAGGAGCTCTGTGGGTGTGGCATTTGGGCGGGAATCTCCATTGGCCTTTTTGACTCAGTGTATTCTGGCGGCCGCAGAGGCGGGTCCTAGGCACTTTCCTCAGTCTCTTCTGATAAGAATCCTCATTGTTTTGACTAATGTCTGTGTTAACATCTTAATGAATTTCTAAACAGACTCTTTGCCTCTGGACTCTCAGTGAATGGCAGCAGTGCCAAGCAGTGAATATGGCCTCCCAGAGCAACCCCCACCCCAACCCCTAGAAATAAGCAAGAGTACTTCTCCCTCCACCCCAACACCCCACCTCCCACCCACCCCCACCCCCCCAACCCCCAGTCCGCCCCCTGGCTCACTCCTTTACTGAGCCAGCCCACTTAGGAAGTTCCAAAATAACTCTTGAATATTCAAAGCATTTCTCTGGGTCACTCCTTTCCAGGCTCCCAAATGGAACCCTCAAATTCTCCAAATCTCTGGGGGCACATCCGGAAGAAAATTGTTGCTAGACTGTGTGTCAGAGTGAGCGTGTAGGGACAGTTTACACGCTGAGATGCAATCAGCATTCAAGGGCAGGAGGCTGAGGGAAGCAGGCAGTGAGAGACATTTTTTATGCATGCCACAGAGCAAGGAGTCTTTCTCTGTCAACACCTTTGCTTAAGTGCATTGCATTAGGCATTCCCTCTGACAAGTTGGCACTTGGAGACACAGCCTGGCCCCCTCCCCCACCCTCCAGCCTGAAACCTGACATTGCTTCCTAAGTGTTTAATTTCCCATTGTCTGAAGGAAAATGGTATGTAAAGCACGCGTTACCATGGATGCAAAATCCAACAATGTATATTGAGATTCCTACAGCCGGTAACTTTGGATCTGCCCAGGTAGTAAGCTGCTAAAATAAGGCAAAGGATGCTTCCAGTGGAAAGTTCTTCCTTCGAAAACTTTCACAAGAATATCTGCCAGCACCAAATTCTGAGACCAGGAGAAAAGGTGATGGTTCCTTTCTTTCCGCATCTGCTCTCAAGAGAATTACTTTCTTCTCCATGGTATATTTCCAGAGTTCAAATCCTTGTCTGGAAGCTTCTCTGGAAAAGTTCCTGAGCAATACTGTCACGATCCCCGAGGGATGAAACCTAGGAAGCTTAATTTGTACACAACACTTAAGTTGTGGCAGTATCTACTAAAGCCAGATACTCCTTCCATTCCACTCCGAGGCACATGTCCAATAGAAATGCAGACATATCTTCACAGAAGACGGGAATGTTGATAGCAGCACTATTCATAATAGCTCCACCCTGGAAATTGCCCAAACCCCCATCATTGCAATGGAATGCCAGTACAATGGACTCCTACGCAGTGATGAGGAAGAACAAGCTACTACTACACACAACACAGGTGAACCACAGTGATGCTGGGAGAAAGAAACCAGACCTGACATAGGACCTCCTCTAAGATTCTATTTATACTCAACTTCAAAGTAGGCAAAAATTAATCTGTGCACAAAGGAGTCAGGATAGTGACTGCCTTTAGGGACAAAGGGAAGTCCTGACTGGCAGTAGATGCTGTTGGGATGTGGGGCAATTCCCCCATCTCTGTGAGGTGTCTCATGGGCTAGAGGAACAAACACATTAACCGTTGACAAAATTAGTAGAGAAAAGATTAAATTTAAGGACATACGTATGGCAAATTTACATGACAGCAAATTCTAAGGAAAATGGGACAGATCAAAGACTTATATACCTTGTATTGAGTGTGGGGGCGTCAAAGGAAAATTTCCCCCATTTATCTGAGGTTCTTCACAGACTGAACGAATTAGCTAATTCATATGAGGTGCCTGTGATTAGTAAAAGCCCAGATTTAATAATAACATACATATGGAGAATTTACATGGTAGTAAATGCTGAGGCAGCCGGGGCAGACCAATGATTTATATCCTGTGCTGAGGCATGGAAAGGGGACCTGGGGTCTCAAGGGAGAGAGGAGGGGTCTCTTTGATGCTGGGACAAGTTAAAATTTACAGGGCAGTAGGCAGATGTATGAATAGTGGACTAAATGACATAACCTAAAAGAGACCCCAGGAGGGGATGCCAGCTTAGCAACCTGCATCTAGGACACACCCCTCAATACTCCTACCATTTCTCTCCAGGTTACCTGTTCACACCCCAAGAGCCCCTCACACTCTCCATCTTGCCTCAGTGAAAGGCAGGCAGTTTAGGTCCCACACATGCACACGTGTGCATTCTCTTTCCAGCCCCACAGGGCACCTCAAATAGTTATTTCTGCTTTTAATACACTTGCTGTGTGTTCCTGACTGACTCTCTCTCCAGGAATTCTTTCTGGAAGAACCCAGAGTCTCATCAGCGTGTCTCAGCTCCCTCCCCACCTCATCATCTTCTTTGGCAAGGAAAAATGACTCATCCCTACTCTTACTTTGGCAAGGAAGATGACTCATCCCTACTCTTACTCAGAAAGTATAGATAAATAACGCCCCTTCCTACATTCTTCTAGAGAATAAGATAAGAGACCATTTCTGGATTAGGAGAAGGGTATAGGTCCAGAGAATGGCCGATGGCTTCTTTGATTAAGGGAAAGGCTAAAGGGTTAGAGTAGGAGTTACTCCTTTGTCTCTGGAACTGTCCTCCACTGTCCTTGGTTCTTCATGTCAGAGTGGGGCATGGACAGGAGAACATTCTGAGACAACTTGGGGTGTCATGTTTTAGTCCCATCATGAGTAATGAGGAGGGATTTAGGGTATCAAGGAGAGAGGATGACTAGGAAGGGTGACTTCACCTTTACTCTTAAAGATGGGCTTCGTAGGGAAGAAATGTTCACGGATTACATCTGGATTTAATCCTTCCCCAGTGACTTTGTGTCTGGGGGGAGGGGATAATGGAACAATGACCACGTTTTCCATTGGGAAGAGTAAAGAGTTAAGGGGAAACCACGAGTTTCTCCTTCACCTCTGGGGTTGTCACTTCTTCCAGTTGCAAATAATCTACATGCCCTCCTGGGGCCTCTACAGAAGAAACTCCAGTGTTTGGTTTTTTTTGTTTTTTTTTTTTTACTGAGGTAACATTGATTTGCAACACAATGTAAGTTTTAGGTGTGCAGATTCACTCTTCATCAAATATGTGTTAGCACACCACACTCACTACCACATTGCGATGATCTGCTTTAAGCCCCTTCAATACCAAAAGGAGTTTGAGGGTGCCAGCAACTTTCTATTTCTGACTAGGTAATGGTTTTGTCCACTTTTTGGTTTGTGTGATAGATTTCACAGAAAATACAAAGTTAAAAAAAATAAATAAACCCTTCAGGCTGGCCTTGAGGCAACAAGAGCAGTTAAATCTCTTGGCTCTGCTTGAATCTGCAGTTTCTCAGGGTCACTTCCAGGAAGACAGAGACCATCAAGGCGGTCAGCGAAGGACAGGAACAAGGCAGGCCTTTCTGCTCCCACCCAGGCGGGCTCCTCAGTCCTGACAGCAAAGCAAGCTGTAGCTCTGCTTGTGTCTCCCCCAGGGGCACATTCTTTTAGAAGATACGACTTCACAAAGGCCACTGGTTATAACCTTTCTTACGTCGTTTGTAAAATACAAAAATTATGAGGCATTTCACACACACACACACACACACACACACACACACACACACACACACACACACACTTTTCACATCTTTCAAATGGGGATATGCCTAACTGTTTAACTGTTGATGGCACAAAAGTCTTGTGTCAGGACTGGCAGCATGTCTCCTTTTTCAGTGGTATATAAAGTAGCCTTGTGTCTTACACTTGATAAAGCCCAGCGGGATGTTTTGCTTTTCTCTCCGTGCCTCACAGAGGGAAAGGCAGATATTAGGTTGCTGGGACTCCTTCCCTCCTGGGCTTCAGGTTCAAGATGTCTGGAGAGAAGTCCTTAGGTGGGGTATCTGGAAAACAGAAGAAAAACCACTTTTTTCTTCGGGGGTTGTGAGCAGACGGGGGCAGACCGTGACCTGCAGTTGCCCTGGGTGGACTTTGAGAATCCCCTGCACTGGGCACTGGACCAGATGGTCAGAAGCTGTGTAGGCAAGGAAAACAATTTCCTTGACCTCCTTAGGGTCCCTGGCAGGGTCTGAAAATCAAGCTGACAAGGTCAGATTAACAGTAAAAGCTTGTACACTTTTTATTGAATTTTTACATATACAGGGGAGCCTCCATAAGAGAATGAAAACTCAAAGTCCTAACCAGAACAGGAAGCTTTTATTCCTTTTTAGACAAACCATAAATCTGTGAAGAACTGATGAGACAGGGGTTTGGGGCCAAGAGTAATACATGATGAAGAGGTAACTAGGAAGATAAGGGTTAGTTAAACAACATTTGTACAGATTTCTTGGTCCCAAATCCTTCATCTCTAGTGATAAGAATGCCTTCCTTTCATCTAGTACAGGGAGAGGACCTTTCACGTAGGAGATTTATAACCTCTTTAGGAGAAGAGAGGCAGGGCGGTGAGGTCAGAGGTCCTACTTCTGTTGTTTACTCAAATTCCTTTGACTTCAGATATTTAGTAAGTCAAGGTGCCACATCGGCGGGGTGGGGGGGTGGGGGGTGTCGATGAGGGGGGCTAGTGTGTCCTGAAATTCATTAGCTGCTTCTCTGACCTTTGCCCCACCATCCCTTCTCCCCTCACCTCAGTTTGTAAATCTCAAATTCCTTGTATTGTAAAAACCTTTCAATCTTGAAATAGAGTGGCTTTTATTTTCCTGACTGAGCCCTGACTGAGTAGAATAATCTGAACACACATGCACACATGCAGGATTCTACCCTCTGAGGCCTAATGTCTAGACTTTTAGCAGTGCTGTGAGGCTGCTGCTCCTCTCTGGGCCTCACCTGCGGAGCTAGCCTTCACAACAGTCCCTGAAAACCATCATGTTGTCACCCCTGGCTCTCTCTCTGACTTCACTTAACACAATCACACCCACTGAGCTCCAGTCAAATTGAATCATTTTTGTTTATGGTCCTTTGATATGCCTCCTTCTTCACACTAGCTCTTCCTCTTACCCGGGACCCTCTTGCTCCCAAGTTCCCTCTCCCTTAATCATCGAACATTTATCCTTCAGGCATAGAGGAGTCATGTTTTCAGGGAGGCATTTCCTGCCCCAGGTTACACGAGACTCCTGCCACATACTCCCATCGCATCCTACCCTGACCCTTCTTCCTTCTTATCTGACTCCCACCAACGGAAAGTTTTGTGAGAGCAAAACCACGTCCAAAGAGAGCACTGGTGCATCCCAGCACCTCCCACGGAGGACCACAGAGGACACTCAGTAACTATCTGTTGGTACTCAAACCCCACACTCATTAGATAAATAAATATATAATATATAAGTAATTAAATAACCCCTTTCCCTCAAGGCTGATGGGACTCCCTCCATTCTACAGCAGGTGAAACTGACCGGCGAACGGCAGGGAGAATGCCCACCTGTGCTCTGTGCGTGGTGCCAAGTACTTGCCCACATGATCATCAGGTAATCCTTGCAAGAATACTAAGAGATTTTAATCAATGTATCGATGCTGATAAATGCTCACATGTCTCAGGCACTTACAATGGGTCAGGCACTGCTGTAAGTACCATGCACGTACCATTATATCATTTAATCCCCATAAAGTAAATACTATCATCATTTGCATTTTACAGGGAAGGAAACCGAGGCAGAGAAAGTAACTTCCCTACATTCACATGCTAAGTGCTGGAGTCAGGATT